>OY735223.1:5987957-6007957 GCA_963457665.1 Thysanoteuthis rhombus
TTCAGTACAGGATAAAAGCTAATAACGAGTGTGTTTGAAGCAAATGGAAAACTGACAACAGATAGGGACCAAATTGTTGAATGTGCCAAAGAATTTTACAAAAACCTCTATTTCACCAAGCTGTAATCAATTCGAGAATTTCCCAGAAGTTTCTCCGCAGGAAGTGAAGTAAACTATCAAACAAACAAACAAAGGAATGACCCCGAGACCTGATAACATCACAATCGATCAACTCAAAAAAGCTGTAGAAGTCATCACTAGGAAACTAGCCATCCTATTCAACTCATGCCTCAAACAGAGTAAAGTCCCAGAAGTGTGGAACACCACAATCATAACACTGTTATAAAAAAAAAGCAACCACAAAGATCATTATGGCGAATCCTGGGGAAGGTCCATGTCCAACGACGGATGCTGACAGGTCGATGATGATGATGGAACCCAAACTTTGGACTGATCAGAAATAAATATAAACTCTAAGAGAAAATAAACTTACGCAAAAACCCAAATTGGAAAAAAATCAGACAACCCAAAAATCATATGCGAAACCATGACAGAATATAACATGGCAAGACAAACTAGACAAGTTCAGAAAGTATTGGCTCTGCGACACCCATGATAGAGAAGTCTAGTGAATCCTGGGGAAGGTCCATATCAAACGACAGACAAGGCTGATGATGATGATGATGATGATGATGATGATGTGTGCCTTGTAGCAGCATTACTGCGTTACTATCCTTCATTTTCACACTCTTTTTGTAGGTAATCAATATTTGCCTGTCAGATGAGAGTTAAAATTGGTTTTGTTTATACGTGCATACCATTGTCTCTTAGAAGTTTACTCTAAGTCACTTTTCTGTTTTATGAAAAGTGTTTGTTTTGCAGTGAGCCATTATAGAGTCAGCATGCACCCTTCTCCTCTCTCTCATACACCTCAGTCTCTTGTACCTCCCATCATCCAAACCTCTGACAACTCTGTCTCACATACTATCATTACCATTTGGTAGTCTGGGAACAAAATTCAATCGTAATCGCTAATGGCAATTGCTTCTTTGTTTCATGGCATTTCGTATTACAAAATCTTTTTTTTTCATGTTCACTCCACTTTCAAATATCGGGGAAACCTGAATTTTTGTTTGTTTATATAATCTTAAGAACTAATCTGTGATATTATTCTGCTTACTCATACCTACATTTGAATGTGGCAGAAATAACATTGGGGAAAGTTAGGTAGTTTAATAAGAGGGTTGAAAGAGAGAGTGCAGAAAAGAAAGATAGTTTGATAAAAGGGTAGGAATAGATGGCAAAAAAGAAAAGTAGTTTGACTGAAGAGTAGGAAGAGAGAGGAGAGGAAAGAGAGTTAGGTATTCTACTGAGGTGCTTGGGAGATTTTTGTACATGACTTTTTCTTCTAATATATTTATTCTTCTCACCGTAAAACATAGACAAACAAAGAAGATAATACTATACTTTAAAGGGCAGCAAAGTTTAATTTGCCCAGAGCAAAAGCACCAACTCTGTACATGACAATAAATTAGCAGAGACATTTACAATGTTCTCTGGGTAATGGGAATAAGGAGTAGCTGAAATATTGGTGCTGAACTTATGAGAAAATGTGAATTTCATAATTGTGTTTTGCAGACAGAACAAACTTTTCCTGCGATAAGGAACAGATAAACTTTCCAGACCAAAACCAATTCTGTAAAAGATCAGAAAAGATAACAAAGGCATAAAAAATTGGAAGACACACGGCTGCAGGTTATTCTTCAATTATCAAATTCTCTTCATACAGAGACCCAAAGATAATTGACAAAGTCAGAAAATGTGACACAAAGGTGAATTATTTACTTTCCTGACAACTGCAGATCTGTTTTATCAAAAGAATGTTGTAACTAAAAACTCAGATCCTCATTGCAAGTTATGATTTCATAGTACAAGAGGCTCCGGTAGTAAACTCTCTTGAACCTCTAACAGAAGCTGGTCTAGGATTTTGAGCAAATGGGAAAAAAATGAGCTGGAAATGGAAAAATGGAAATGATAAATTTTAGTTTTTTGAGGTTAATTTATGCTTACTTGGGACTATTTAGCCATATATATATGTTTAAAAAAAAATTTGCTTTGTTAGAGCCATTACATTCTCCTTAATCTAGACCATGGTCTGAAATCTCTTTGGGATAAAACCAGAAGTTGCAGGGAGCTAAATCTGAACTGGCAAGAAGGATAGAGCAGAACCTGGATGATGCAATGTTTTGCAAAAAAAAAAAAACCTTCATGAAGCATAAAGAATTAGTTGCTAGGACATTATGAATGTGATCACACACAACCCAAGTTCACTCAATGGACTCTCACTGCCAACTGTAAAAACCCATTGGAGAGTGACTATTCAGCACATGACCAGTAAGGTCCCCTCTGATAGGTTGCCAACTTACATCAAGTCACATGACCTGTGGGATACTTTCTAGACAGAGCTTCTGTGTTATGTCTCTTAACTCTTAATTCATGAACCACTTCACACTGTTCCTGAACACAGTTGAATTCTACAGTGAATTTGTGAATTGAATAAAAATTAAACAAAATATCCTTAAATGCGCAGGAACAGTATCTTCGATCAGAAGTTATTCCCCTTCATTTATTTTTGAATTTGTTTTTTTTTAAAACACAAAAAAAAACAACAAAAAACACATGAATTCAAGAGCTAAATTTGGACCTAAGGGAATCAACTCTGAAATCAATGAAAATGATAGCCTTTAAATTTGGTTCTGAATGCCAAAATAATCAGGTTTCCTTCCCAACAAAATCAATAGCAACTAAAATGTTTCTTTTCAAAAGACTAAAAAAAGGTTACAAAATGTGAAACAAATTGAAACACAACTTCTTTGTTTACCATTTCTCCTTTTTCTCATTGATTTATATAATTCATTGTAATGTTTTCTGTGTTGAAAGCGGGTGGGTCTTCATGATAAAGATTGCAGTCTTAATTTTCATTTTCTGATAGCCAGGATTATTAGACATTTCTTTTGAAGTATTGACAAGGCAGAATATTAACAAAATTTATGTCTTTTCGATTATTTCATTGACATCAAAACAGCTCCATTTTATTGAAGTGAATCATTGGCAAAGCTCTGTTTATAGGAGAAATCATTAGCCAATGCTATTTTTATAATAAAGTGAAAAATAGTAAAAAACAAAGGCAATTCTATCTTATAGTAAAAATCATAGGGAATTGCTAACACATAGTAAAAATCATAGGGCATTGCTAACACTGAGTAAAAATTATAGGGTATTTCTCATTGATTTCTAATATTCATTTCTGATGTTTCTGTGTTGAAAGTGGTAGGGCTTCATGATGAAAACCTGTCTTTATTTCTATTTTCTGTTAGCCAGTGTTTATGTTTCTTTTGAAGAATTAATAAGGAAGAATATTAAAAACATTCATATCTTTTTGATTATTTCATTAACATCAGTGCACTTTTTTAGAGTTAATCATTAGCAATACTCTCTTTGAAAATTAAAAATATTGCCATAAGTAAGAGGGAGACAAACCTGGACAGTAGGGGGATAACAGATGTGGGTGATGCAATGTTCTGCCAAAATGGCTGGCACAAGAGGTTAAGATTTGATATTGTGAATGCCACAGTCACATATTGGCATCTCACTGAGTTATCCCACAGGTCAGTGTCTGTTAAAGCATGTGCAATGAGGTCCTCTTTGATTGGTTGCCAAGTTACATCATGACTGTGCAACTGGTTCTCTAGATGAGTGATCCCCAATGACTAGGTCACCAAAGCATATGCTATTTGACCACAAGGAAAAATCATAATTTGGCAATATTCCTTTGTGAACTAAAAACAAATTCATTTCCTTAAATCTTATTATTATCTTAGATAATCTATTTCAGAAACAAAATTGAGTGGATTGGTCACTTTTAAAAGACTTGTAGTTCATTTAATAACCTCCAATCCCTAAACCTAACCCTTAATCAGCAAGAATATCATCAATATCAAACTGAATCACAGTGTAAAGAATAATTGGGTCCCCTGCTTTATACATCTAAAATGATTGGTTCAGATATTGTAAGCGTACACAAGACCTCCAAGAACCAGTGTAGCCAGGGTTTGAAAACAGCTTTGATCTGCCATATGAAATTCCTTTCAGAGACCCTGAGTGCTCACATAGATTACTTCTTGTTAGATCCTCAGAATCTAATGAATGTTTGACTGAGTAGTTTTCAATTTCAAGTTTTTCATCTTGTTTGTTTATCAAAAGATACAGACACGTGAATTGCATATGCAAATATTTGTTAAAATATGAGCAATTTTTGAAAATTGAATTTTTTCACTCAGAACTCAGACATCAGCAAATCTTAAATCACTTTTTTCTTTCATTTTGTCAAATAAATCTTTCTTGCTTTGAAGATTTGCAATATTTTTTCTCTCATAAATACAGCGAAACCAATTTTCAAATATGATGTTATTTTCATGTTGGTTCTTTCTGAATGATTAAAAGTTAGCGAGTAGCAGGCAGCCATTATGAAAAGAGGTAGCACTTTTTATCCCTGTCGCACCCTGACATTTCTTAATACTATTAGTTCGCAAACATAAACCAACTTCAAGCCATTCCTTGTCACACATTTCATTAGCACTTGAGAATTTAGTAGTAGTATTAAGAAGTGGCAGGAATAATTTTTGCATCAAAATATTTCATTAATATGTGGCATAGAGTGGCAAGGATAAAAAAATATGTCCCCAGTATTCAAAACTGATGTTAATTTCTGTTGATTCTTGCTTAGTTATTTAGAATCAAGCAGGCTGTCAATCTATGCATATGAGGGCAATGTTACATAAAATCATTTTCTGTCCATCATACAAAGCTACAGTTTTGAAGTATTTCAGTTGCCTCTCTTCAGTGTTGCCAATTACAATATCTGATATCATAATTTAAAGTCCCCACCCAAGAAGTTAGGAACTTAGAAACTTCTAAAAAAGCTCTTGTATAGAAAAAATGCAAATAACTAGTGTTTGAAGAAAATTGAGACCTAACAATGAATAGGGACCAAATCATAAAACACACCCATGAATTACACAAAAACCTCTACACCTCCAAACAAGGGACACAAGACAACAAACAGGACATACAAGTTACAAGTGACCAGTTTGAAGATTTCTCTGAAGTTACTCTGTGGGAGGTAAAACAAGCCATTGAACAAACAAGAGAGGAACAGCCCCTGATAACATCACCATTGACTTACTCAAAAAGGCTAGTAAAGTCATCACTAAGTAACTAACTATTCTATTCAACTTCTTCCTAAGACAGAGTAAAGTCCCAGACAATTGGAACTCTGCAATCATTATGCTATTTCATAAGAAAGGGAATCTGGAAGAGCTATACAACAACAACAACTAATCACCAATATGCTAGATGAAAAGCAACCACATGAACAGGCTGGATTTAGAAGAAGCTACTCAACCATGTCCATTCAGTAATCAGCTAAAAGAAAACTAAAAGACAAAGCAGTAGAATATAAAATGCCACTCACTATAGCATTTGTCAACTTTTAGAAAGCCTTTGAGTGGAATTCGCCAAGATCATCAATGCTATCATACAACCTATATATGCCTTACAACATATCTACCAGTACGATTGTCATGTACAACAAACATGTTGAGGATAAGGACACAACAATTAGACTCAAAAATGCAGAGCTGAAGAAAGTAGACCACTACACCCACCTAGGACAATGAATCTCTATGATATCCTCAAAAGAGGAAGAATTCAAGTGAAGAATCACACTTGGTTGGCAAGCTTTTGGCAGCGCAAGAACAAGAAAATCTCAAGTCTTGAAAAGAAAGGTCTACATCCAACGCATCCTTTTGATAGTCATCCATAGAGCTGAAACATGGAACCTAACCAAAGGATTGACCCTTGACTGAGAACCATGCAACGTGCAGATGAAAGAATCATGCTCAACCACACAAGGAGATATCACGTGACAGCGAAGTATATTAGAGAAAAAAACAGGAGTCAGTGATATCATAGAATCTATTAAAAAACTCAAATGGCAATGGGCTTATCATGTTGTTACAATATCAGACAACTGATTGACATCACGTCTCACAACCCGGATCCGAGAGATCATATCAGAAACAGTGGCCAGCAAAAATATAAGATGACAAACTAGACGGATTCAGAAAGAAGTGGCTGCGTGACAATCATGATAGAGAGGTCTGGCAAATCATTGAGATGTTCAACGATGGATGCTAAAAGGCTGCTGCAGATGATGATGATGTCTGAATCTAGATAATTCTTGAGAGTGAAATTCAAGGGAGATATTCCATAAGATCTATATCCTCCAAATTTCCTTGTGATCAAAACAACTTCAATCTTGACACTGTACCTTGTGTGCAGATAAGTATAGATGGTAAATGTTAACTTGGTACAGTGGCTACCTGTTGAGTATCAGGGTGCTTACATACAAACATTTTTCTTCAATTGTAATCAGATTCTAATTTGAATTTGCAACATATCAATCTGTCTGTAACACTGAGGGAGGCTATTTTTGCAATGATTTAAAAATTGTTTTCAAAGTGAACTCTCTTCAACAATTTTCATCGTTTCCCAGGTACAGAAAAATGGAAGAACTAATAAATCAGCTATTAGTATTATGATGATGAATGATTTTAAAATTATTTAGCAGGTAATATGTTGAACAATTTCAAATAAATTGTTGATATATCATTATTCCATTAAAAATGGTTCTCTTTTCCCTTACACTCCCATTAGTTTTTCAGATACTACAATACTTTAGAATTTTACTCCTAGGTACAGTATTAGGGAAGAAACAGGTATTTTTTAAAATATTTGATGAATTATTGAAACTAGCACCTTCACTGTCATTGTTTTGAACAGTGCATTTTGGCCAGTCAGCTCTCTGGCCCTCTTTATGCTTCTATAGCTATAATTCTTTTTTTGGCAAAACGAGAAACCATATGTGAATTTTTCACTTATACACAGCCTATTTGAGGCCTACTGGAACCATTTTACACACTGGGTAAAGTCAAAAATTATAAAAAGAAGTGGCTCAGCCCAAAATCAACCATTGTAAGATAACATAATAGATAGGGTGACTTTTCCTAGGGTGATGTTTCCTATAGTAAAGATCATAGGGTGATGCTTTTTTATAATAAAAACTAGTGAAAGAAAAGAGACTGAAACTTGGTGGGCCAAAACATCCCTTCTTTTTTCTCTCTTTTGCGTTCACTTTCTGTCAGCAAATCCAAAAAAGGAATCAATCTCTAAGGATAAAAAAAATAACCGACCGGAAAATCTTCCCTTCAACCAAAACAATTCAAAGGTCATCACGAGTTGGACAAGAAAAGAAAGTTTCCTGACAAGATAATTGGAAATATCAGAAGATCGCAACTTGTTTGAAATCTGATTCCAGGTGGCAGGGGCGCGGGCGGGGGTTTACACCATAATAAGTATGTTGGTCTAAACAAACCAACTTGAATGTCAAATAAATTAACTTTTATTTGTTTATTGATTTCATGCTTTCTTCTTCAAAAAGAGTTAAATTTAAAGAATTATTATATCTATATAATACTAAAATTCACATATTACTTATGGATTATACTCTGAAATTAACCAAGACAGTGTTTTGTAGCTACATGAATTGAAGTGAGATACCCCAGCGCCAACTCAAAGAATGTATAAAAAATTAGGGTGATTTGCAACTTGATGACAATAGTTTGAAGTCTGTTTCCATGCTCACTCATATTATAATGAACAGGATTGTCAAAGGCGATAACAATCGAAATCTGATTTGAGAAGGCAGGTGGATCCTCTGAGATAAGAATGTCGGTCTGAACAAAATAACTTAAATGACAATTAAATTCACAAGCTTTTATTTGTCAATTTCAAAAGAAGTTGTTACAAGTCTTTTAATATACATTTCAAATGTTCATTTTCTAAATATGGAATAACTTACTCAAAATGCTTCTTTTATATACTAACTCAAGACATTAAATCTATATCATGATAAGCGACCTATCGACACATTTATGTCTGTCACACTCAAAAAATAAAAAATTTACGTGGAAAGGGGTGGGGAGAGAAAATAGTTCTGAATCATTCATTAGCAGCAGATAATATTACCACCACTACTACTTAGTCAATTTTGTTTCTTGCACATAATGAATATAAGAATTTTAGTTAACAATACCTTGCATACCTTTTCATACTACTGTGTAAACATACTGATACAGAACACAGCCTTTGATATATCATTCACAAAGAATGGATATTTACTGGTGTTAGATACAAGCAAATAATTACAATGACTGAGATCACGATATATGGGTATAAAACTTTCTTTTTACAGGAAAAAATATTAGTAATTCAAAGATTAAGAAATAATGTCAATCTATCAATATAAAATCTGCGATTGGTTGCTGGTATGTCTTATGGCTATCCAAACAACTGGGCCCTGGGGTCTGAAAACTAGTCTCTAGGATCCCAGATGATGTCAATGTTGGGAGCTCCGATGCCAATGCTAGATATCAACAGAGGTAGCACCTCCAGAGCTCTACCAATACCTAGTTGTGGGATCTGTTGGTCATATATGCAGCCTCTAATAAAAGCAACCAAGTGCTCTGAATAATTGTAATAACTGAGATTACCAAAGGCATGTACCTTGGCCGCTATCAAGTAGAGGAACACAGATATACACATTCCATGAATCACAAGAGACTAATCAGAATCATCAGCTCAACATTACCTCTACATGATATGATGACCGGGGAGACGAATTACACCAAAACAACAAGTTATTCTCATCAAAATGAATTTGCAGAGAGAATTTCAGTAAGCCAAAATGGAATGGTTTGAAACTTTCGTTGCAGGGTTGCCATTTGGTACTTTTCAAAACCAAAATTGGGCAAATTCAGTCCTGAACAAAATTATTTGGTCCCAAAAATAAAGATTAAGTACTGAAAGAATATTTGTCTAATACAGCAATCCCTTACACATGAATGGAATGATACAACATGAATATATAAATACAATAAATTAAAAAATATGCATCTCGATCCATATTTCCTGCAAGCTTAGTCTGATGATGGATTTCAAGTTAAATATTTTGTTATTGGAGGTACTTAATTTGGTCCCCAGACCAGATAATTTTAGTCTTGTGCAGCTAAAAAAAAACATATGGTAACCCTGATACTTACAAGAAGAATCAGCTAACATCATCAATTCATGAAATAATGGATGACTGGGAATGCATCCAAAAAGTGATTGTCAGTAAAATAAATTTGCAATGAGAATTTAAGTGAGCTAAGATGGAATCTCTGAAACTTTCATTGGAATTGTCCTTTTGTTCCAGTCATGGAGATTTGATGGGGTTTTGATTCCAAAATATTTTGGCAGAGAGTCAAAGAAAAAAGACCAGAATGAAGGGTGAAGATGACATGGAACTTTCTTTCTGCAGGAGCAAATATTGGTAATATCCAAAAAAATAATTCAAATCTATTACAGTCAAAGTCAAAAGTTTACATACACAATGGCCAAATACATTTAAACTCATAATTAAATACATAAATGATGTAGATTAGTTCAGTATTTTGAAAAAAGGACATTTTCCAAAGAAAATTTTTCAAAAGTGCAGGAATAGGTCTATATCAATCTATTCATGTTTTTGTAAACTTTAATAAAGATAAAATAGAACTCAATTGCTTGGAAGCAACAATTCTGATAAAATCAACGTTCCTAGACAGACTGAAGATTGATGATCAACGTAGTTTTGAAACAATCGATATAAAGCCCAGTGATCTCAGAATTCTATTTTTCTTTAACTTTATGAAACTCACCCTATCAGCAGTTTCCTGCTAGTATGTAAATCTATATATGTATATTGAGCAGAAACTAAGGGTTCAGTTGCACTTTATTGTTATATTGTGAATAAAACAACACATTAAAAATTAAAAAAATGTTTTTCTCAAGATTTTATGTTAAAACATTCCCCAAGGTCAATTGAATATGCATGTAAGATTTGGTCAAGCTACAACGATGGTTACCAAAGAACACAGTGACAAAGAAAGCCTGATTGTTTATATGATAGGAATTCAGAAACCCAGGTTAAACAGGGTATATCAACTAGTGTATATATGTATATGTGTGTGTGTGTGTTTGTGTGTGTGTTAGTGTGAATCATTGAATACCCAAGTGATAGTCATATATATAACTTGATAAAGTAGAAACAACAAGAGAAAAAAACAGTTCCATTGTAAAAAAAGATTCCCATTGCACAGCATCTCAGTTGAGAATATTTACCATCAACACTGAACTTTACTAGCATCCTAAACGGCTGCAATCATAAATAAGAGTGCAATGTAAATAAGAATACATATTTATATATATATGTATATGTGTGTGTGTGCGTGTGTTTGTGTATGCACACTCAGAAAGAAAAGTATATTCATGTTCATTTCATATAGATATACAAGTTCAGCGATTCATTTGGCCACACACAAGGCCAAATGAAATTTGACATGAGATGAAGTTTACTGTTGGAAGCCAAACACATGCATGTGGATAGTGATAAAAATTGCTCAGTGCCATCTGCAGGCAGGCAATACAGTATACAATAGAGGGGTACTGGCTGAGAGATGGCTCTCCAGGGACAAGGCTTATGTTTATTTTAAATGCTCTCTACCCACAAATGGCCAGAGATACTAGATAAATATACGCTTGTATGTATGTGTGTGTATACATACTCATACATCTAATTATACACATATATATTTATATATATAATTACATACATGCATATCTATTCATACATATATACTTATTTTCATAATTATACTATTGTGTGCATAATCACACAAGCGTACGTACACAAATGCATACATGTATATGAATTTGTATGTTTAGATGCTTAATTCATTTGTTTGACACATACATACACACACATATACGTATGAGTTGGTATATGAATGTGTATATGCTTATGAGTGAGATAATTAACTGCTATTTTCCATAAAATATTCATCTTCTAATCCTTTAAACTTGAAAAGATAAATGCCGATGGCTGTTTATTACAGGCTGTAATATACATTGGCACTGAAAAAAGAGCTTCAAAGAGAATATCTTATCAAGTCTCTTTTGGCAATGTACCATTTATTCTGGCAATAAAACCCTTTTTTCATCCTGACTCTCCCTTTCCCCAAACTTCCCACAACACCTTACTCTCCATTGCAGAAAATAGCCTTACTTTCCAATTTGCAATTCTAGCCTCCCTTTTTTTCAACTCCTTTTTGTATCCCCACCCTCCATTTCCCAAAACTTCCCTACAATACCTTACTCTCCATTGCAATAAATAGCCTTACTCTCACTTGCAATCTTCAGCCCTTTTTTTCTGCCTCCCTTTAAATTACTCACTTTCCACTTTCACCTTTTCTGGTCCTTCAAACCCTGGTTTCCCTTATTTCACCACCTCATTTACATTATAATCTTTTCTTTTAGCTTCTAGTTCCTTTGATCAAACAGGAGATATTTTGAAACATATATTTGTGGAAACCAAGGATTTCTTCAAGATGAGGCAAAATGATTTGAGGCAAGTAGATAAACAAGCAGTGAGTTAAACACTACAAATTTCTCCTGAACCAACTAACTCATTCCCTGTGTTAAAATTCAAATAAATCTAACCATTTTGCTGATATCATTTTTTGGAAAATCCCTCATCTCATTCCGGTGATCTAATATTCGACACTCACCACGGATGTGTGTGTGTGGATAAACATGAATGGATGCATAAATATATAGGAAAAAATGAAAAAAACTATCCCTCAAACAAAAAAGATTCTTGTATCCAAACCAAATGAAATTATTTCTCCCTTTAGCCCATAGTCCATTCCTCCACAAAATATCATTGAAATTCATAGAGAACTTTTGGAGAAATAGTGTGGACAAACAGACAGACACACATGAGTGAATATATATACCCCTTCGAACTTTATTGGTAGATGTAAACAAATATAATCTATTGCTTCATGATTTAAGAGCACATACATTGTCAGAATGACTTTAATCTTAGCAGAATAAAAGTGCACTTGCTCCCAGAACAACAAATGCTATGGGAGATGAATTTTTATAACATTGATATCCAGGATGATAAAATCTAAAGAATAATCATTAAATCTCGGAGACTGGAGTGAAAGGTTTCTCTGAGAAAATCTCTTCATTCAAGATTTGGGAATCCTGTAAATCTCTGAAGAGAATATTTACTGTCAACAACAGAGAGAACTTTACCAACAAAACTACACGTCCGCAATCATATATAAAAGTACAGGGAACCCCCAATTAATATGGTTCTGACCAGCATGTTTTCAATTATAACAATTCTTTAATAAAAAGAATCTGTCGGTATGGTCAGGGCTGAATTAAGACCTTTAAAGGCTTTGAGCACTAAGAAAATTATAGTGTCCCCATATATTTGTAATTCAAAATCAAAACAATACTAAATCATAGAATTAAATTTTATCTTCCAAAATAAAGCAAAACTCACAGTAAGATTTATTTACAGAATACAGTGCATCACACATGTTATATATCATAAAACAGACATGACATTAGATTTAGAATACAAAGACAATTCTAAATCTGATTAAGGGACAGCCATTCAGTATTACTACAAGAGAATTGGATACCAATAAACATAAAGTAGCTTATTTCTAAAGATCAACATAATATATAGTGATCAAACCCTCACAAACACTGTGAATATACTTTCATTTTCATTTCTTAATGAAATTATTATGAGGGAAAACAAAAATATACATTTGCACTGTGGTCTATGCTAAATCTTGCACTGGAAAAAACTCTACGGTAACCCCACTTCACTTGTTGCCCGAAGCATATTCTTATTTTGCTTCATGATTAATCTGGGGTTGAAAATGGAAATTTAAGATAAATACGAGATAATTTAGTTTGCAATAAAAATGAATTTTCTTTTATACTTTGTTTTTTCCCAATTGTGTTTAACAGTCAGGACCTTTGGTGCATGTACTCACACTTTTGACAATAGTGACGAGTGAAATTGTATAAAAGCCTAAATTATGTTCATTGGTTCAGCCCAAAGAGCCACGATGGAAACTTTCCTACTTTCTTCTTTTCTTTAAAGCAGATTAAAGATAGGAAAAGAGTAAAACTTATGTGACTGACTGCTGATCTTATGTGTTTGTATATAAGCTAAAAATCCTATGGGGACAGTATTGGAAAAAAACAAAAACAAACAATATCTAATTCTTCCTGAAATTAAATATTAAATAGAACTATTCTAAATATCAATCTATCTATCAATAACATAAGAAATCCTACTGTTTTTTATGAACAATGCAAGAGAACCTATTATCCTGAAACTTATAATCCTGAAAATATTTTTTCTCCATTCAAACCTTCTTTGGGACAAACAATTCAGTTTCTATTTATCTATCTATATAAGTAAAAATAGATTTTAAATGATTAAGATCTCCCCCCCCCCAAGTTCACGTATGGATGAATGAATATAGTTTTATGGCACATTAAATCCTATATAATGGTCCAGATTTCCAAGTAAATTCTTTGTTAAATAACTGAATAACATTATTGTGGATTCAAGGCCAACTGACTCAAATCATCATGGAGTTCTCAACAAATTTTAATGATTTGTTGTGATGCATTTAAGATTAATTTTTTTCTTAGCTCTTAAATTCATTCAGAGAAAATAGAAAGTCACTTTCAAGGGAAATAGCTAATGATCAAAATTATTTCCCTATGACCATTTGGTAATTTTTCTTTTATTTAAAAAGAATTCTATTCACTGAAGAGTTCCAGTATTTTTTTGCTATTCATTGAGAGTTCCATTGTAAATTTCAAGTGGTTCATGAATTTAAGAGTTAAAAATATTCCCAATATTTTTAGACATCCAGTGTTCATTCAAGAGTTCCATTGTCAATTACAAGTGGTTTATGAATTTCAGAATCAAAAATATTATAAAATTTTTAGAAATCCAGTGTTTTGAATTGTAATGTTACAGACTTTTTGTCCTGGGCATTTGGATTACCAGTGCCAAGCAGGGTAGTTGTAGAATAAAGAGTTATGACACTTTGTATGGAGTAGCTTGTCAACATGACTGACCTTATGATGTATGAATCCAACTAGTATCAACCACTAACCTTAGTGACAATGTTATCTATTCTAGTCCAACCATGAGTTTAATACTTGATATAAACACCCATTGCCATTCCTTGCGACACATGTGTAATCTTTACCACTATTGGTGATGCATGCGTGAACTGATAGGGTATGGTGCAGATACACTTGGATTCCAGAGATACATTTAGATTTCAGACAGAAAACCAGACAAGATATTGATCAACAAAGAAATGATTGTGAAGAATAAAAAAAGAGTAAAGTTATCTTTTGGATTTTTAAGGTTATATATGAGCATCTCATTCAATCAAGAAGAACTGCAATGATTTTAATCTACAAATAACATGTCAATAAAAGAGAAGCAGTGGTTTTTGCAGACCAAACACTGAACTACAAAAGAGAGAAAAAATATATAAAATATTAGAACCTTGCAAAAGAGATTTTCAAGAACAAAATCAATGAATAATTCAAACAATGTAACTTTCATGTCTTAAATTCATATTAGGAAATTTAAATGTCAAATCAACGGGAGTAACTTCTGATCAAAGTTACATCCTTGCACCTTTTGATAATTCAAAAAAAATTTTTTTTGATAATCAATTTACTGTAGAGTTCCATTTCTTAAAATCATATTCATAAAAGGTTTCAAGCCATTCATGAATCCATGAGTTTTTTAGAATTTTAATCAACAAATGATACATTGAAAAACAAATACAGAAAACATATTTTTCCTCGATTGTGAGATGAAGCATCGGAAACATCTTTGAATCAATTTTTCAACAAATATACTCAACCTTCCTTGTTTTTCCTCAATTCTCCAACCATCATCAGTTGACAGAAGACTAAATTTTCTTGCTTCCAATTAGTAGACATTAAAAAGATGATATTACTTAAAATAGGCAGACTTGGCAGGAACATATTCTGCCTTTCTTTTGGCACAATTCCCTTTAAATCAGATCCTAAATTAACCTCATACTAAAAACCTGATTATCTCAGCAGCGCTGATGAACTAGAGTCCAGCGGGAAATTCCATCAGGCTCATAACACACGTATCACCACTGGTTTTACCCTTAGGTCATAATACATATCAACAAACTTGCCGTAAACATGATCTACGAACACACCACCTCCTCCATCCACCATGAAATTCCCTGTCCATGTATATATACACCCAGTTTCTTGTAGCACCTTGATTCCTGACAATGCTCATAATGAGTGAATGTAGAAATAGTGCAATTTGTCTTGAATGGGCTTCCAATATTGACACCTAGTTCACACATATACATGAATATACTCACACACAGACACACAGAAAGTAAATGGACACCAATAGTTTTGCTTCACCTTTATTTGAGCATTTACAGTTTAGTCTTTCCTTTAGCCATTTCGAGAGCAACAACTCATCTTAGCATAGAATCAATAAGTTCTGAAATTGCAGTTTGAGGTATTTCAGACGATGCTTGGTGTAAGTGATTCAGCATATCTGAACATGTTGCTAGCTTTTTAGACTTCTTATGCAGGTTCTTATCTAATATTGCCCACATGTATTCAATAGGATTCGTGTCAGGGGAATGATTAAAATGGGCTTCCTCCAGGCTGCTCATCCATAATAACACAGGTTATGAAGAAAATCTGCGGCTATACTTGGGCTAATATAGATTTTTTCTGACATTTTTGGAGCTTTTGAATGAGGGTTGTTCCAAACATAAAACTAAGGGTCTGTTAACTTCTTCCATCTCTCTCTCTCTCTCTCTCTCCACACACGCACGCACACGCACACACACACACACACACACACACACTCATATATACATATATATATATATATATATATATATATGTATATATATATATATGTATATATATATATATATATATATATATATATATATATACTCATTTGAGAATATTGGCCCAAGACAATGCAAATGGCAGACAATTAAGATTGAAATTATTCTGTCACTTCCATTTGCAGGCACTCAATAGAATAAGCGTGTTTCAAGTTCCGAAGAGACTATGATAAGTAATTGTAATCTAGTGAGAGTGTTAAGAGATAATTACAGCAGAAAGTTGAACACAGACGTGAACAATTAACATATTCCCCAGCACTCATTCTATGTGGTTTAGTCAGACTATTTTCCTCCGTGACCTGACTTCTCCACACACGCTTACTTAGTTTTGATATCTGAACACTGAGTTCTCTGTGCACAACCACTGAGCACAAGCATAACCAAATGAAAACAAGAACAAAAAGCAAATAAGAATTAAACAATAAATAAATCGAGTGTCTATAACTTCAAGAAGACCAATTATTATTCCAACTTTTATTGTTTTCTTTCCAAGTTGATAATAGCAACTTAGGAAGAAAACAAAAGCATACTGAATAGTTTTATAGTTTTGTAGCTCCCACTATACTTTTACTTATGAATTAAATACGAAACCATTCTTTTAGCTAGATTTGGTCACGCTGGAAAAATGATCAAAATCAGATTGGCTGAGAAGTCAGCAAAATGATAGTGATCTTTGGGGAAAGGAAAGAGAGAGAAAGAGTAGCCGGCAACAAGTGCTGGGGCCAAAAGTGTAACCAGCTAAGAGTGCCAGCACCAATGAGCATTTGACCATGTGCATCCAGGGCTTTTAAAGGGGTCATCGTAAGAAGTGACTTTTTTGATACCTAGCTAAAAGAAGGGTTTCTTATTCAATTCCTCGGTAAAAGTATACAGTTTTTTTCCTGCAAACTATAAATCATCAAAATGAACTTCAGAAGTAAATTGATTCTCTAAAATAATCACCCCCATCCAATTTTAATTTTGGTATCATAAAAAATTGTTTCATTTTCATAGTTTGTTATTATTATCCTTGTGCCTTGCGGTCATGAACAGAGAAGTTGACATTCAGATGTTGGTGCCAAGTAGATGCACGCAGAGAAGTCGTAAACTATTTTCCTCATCTATGAAACCCACGTTTTCAGTATGTTTCGACCGGGTACCCTTCAATCTTCTTCAGGAATCCTTAGTTCTTAAATGTGGAAACTAGTTCCAACGACACATG
The DNA here is from genome assembly GCA_963457665.1 of Thysanoteuthis rhombus. Lineage (NCBI taxonomy): Eukaryota > Metazoa > Mollusca > Cephalopoda > Oegopsida > Thysanoteuthidae > Thysanoteuthis > Thysanoteuthis major. The sequence continues at coordinate 6,005,193 of OY735223.1, forward strand.
CACCTTTTACCTACTTTGCATATCACGTCAAGTGTTTTTCATCTCCTTGAACGGAGCATTTGTTGCAGGAACCAGATCCAACGTTCCAGAACAATGGCTGGAGGGTATACAGACAGAACGTTCCCCTCCCCCCCCAAAAAGCAACATAGACAAATTGTCTTATTAAACCAGATACAGTGATTAAACATCCCATCATGGGCATATACCTCTTCTTTTCACAAATATGATAATTAAAATAATTGATAAGAAATTAAAATAAACTAATGGGAAATAAATTATTAATTACTACTTGGAATTCATTTCATTATAAGGCCTTCAATTGTTTTGAATAAATGAATAAAATTACTGTTTGTAATTCCAAGATACATTAATTGAAGTATGGGTTATGAAAAAGTGATTTGCCATGTATTGCAATTTCTGTGTATCAGGGGCCCACCAAACCTGAAGTGCCCAGGCCTCTAAGGTCTGGATCTGGCCCTGAGTCCGGCCTTAAAGACACCCCAATATTGACTTGCAGAATTTTGAAAAAAAAAAAAAAAAAGAAAAATTAAGATAAGAGAGGCCCATGAAAAAGTAACCTTTGGCCTGTAGGATGGAAAGTAAATTTTTGTGACTTATTTCAAGGTAAAAATAGTATCTTTGATGATAGAAAATATTGTAAATAAATCCATGACATTCTATTATCTGATGAAGGTTGGAGAAGGCATCAAAGATATTCTGAGAGAAACAAGTTGTTTGTACATTAGTTGAATTAAAATCATGAATGCTGTGAAAAGATATTACAAAGTTCATATTGTGGAAATGTTTTTTTGATTACTTTCATAGTTTCAGACCAGTCATATTCCAACTGTATTCCATGGAACCTTTCCAGGCATTCCATGAAACAAAAATATATTTTTGTAGAATACTTAATAATTCTTCATTGCATAAATGATTCCATCACGGATCCTTGAGTAGTTAAAGTTTGAAAACCAGTTTTAGACCAAACAATAGACAGAAAAGAAGTCAATTCTTCAGCTGAGGAAAAGAGAAAATAATGGAATTTTTTCAAGATCTTAAAGATATTTATTTGATGTGTTTTAGTTAGACTATTTTTCTAGTATTTGTTCATTTTCTTTACAACATTTCAACCCTGTATTCTCCGACCTTCTTTAGGTGATGTTATAATCATGCTTCGTAGGAACTAGTTTCAACTATGGTGCCTACCTTTTCAGCAATAAAAAAATTACACATATACAGAGTTATCTGCCCTTGGCATGGATCTACCTGCAATTCATAACACAGTTGAAAATCTCTATAGAAATGGTAAATTCTTTGTCACTTCCTCTTTGACGTCACACAACATTCCAGAACAAGTGATACCTGAGGGAGGCCATAGGGTACACAGTTGTGTAAAAATGAAGAACAAAGAGGAAAATAGTGCATTTAAATTACCTGCAATGATGAAAACATTCCATCTAACAGAAGACTTCAATGATAGTCATTCCTAAAATAGCGACCATTAAGTTACAGAGTTCAAGAGAATTAAGTTAAGTAACCATGATACCATAACCATTAGACCACAAATAGTCTAGACATGTATGTTTTTGTGCGTGTGTGGTTGTCTCTGTGTGTGTGTGCATCTGAATTTTTATGTGTGCGTGCCTGATTGTATGCACGAGTATGAATGTGTCTATATGAATAAGCGTCTGAAGCCACTTCTCCAGAGGGGGACAAAGAAATATACTCCCAGGCGCTTGGGGAGGATATATTTGGAATTTTTTTTAGTAGTAACCGTATTACCAGCAAATAATAATAGTCTTTTTCAATATAAAACATTACCATTACATTGGATAATTGTACAGCACTCTTATCCCTTATTGACTATAAGGTTCCAACTTTCGAACCCCATTACCTTTAGTGAGAAAGTCTGATCTGGGGTGGAGGGTCAAATACCCTGTTTTCCCCTCTCCTAGTAGACTCCCATGTGCTTATGTGTTTCAATCTATATTCCTCTGATTGTGCGCATCTCTCTGTGTTTCAGAAAATTTCAGTGTGCATGAGTCTGTATGTCTGTAAATATGTGTACGTGTATGAAGTGATCCGATGGAGACCAAGATCCTAGTGCAAATATGCTTAATTATTATGATACGAAGAAATGATTACTTGGAAACCGTGAAGAGATTTTCAATTTATTTTCCAGCTTCCATTTAAAAAAAATCATTTGAGTGGATTTTTTTTATTTTTTCAGTTCATTTTTCTTAAATGACTTTTCCACAATATGGATTTTGTTGATCATTAAACATTGAAATAAAATAAACATCAATAAAAAATATCAATATTCATAATAAGCAGAATTTAGAGTATGAATACAAAAGAAGAATAAAAAAGAAATCGGACCTGACAAGACAAAAGAATAAAGAAAATGATGCCACAAGACAACAATGAACAAACATCAGCAATATTCTTCAATTGCAACCAAAACTAATGAATAAATAAACGAATGCAGCCAGACAGAAAGAAAAAATTAAACAAAAATAAACAGCCCAATAAACTACAATAAAATATCTAATAATAACAACTAGGAAGCATTCAGAGAGCGCATACCTCTGTCAACACTATCATCATCATCCAGCCATTTCAAGTCCACAGTTGGACAAAAGCCTTCCCCATCTCTATCCATGACGACTGCGATTACGGTAACTTTTGCCATATCTTATCAGTAAATCTTTTTATCTCATCCGTCCATCTTGGATCTGGTCATTTTCTACTGTGTTTATTGTCCC
>OY735223.1:6012957-6045457 GCA_963457665.1 Thysanoteuthis rhombus
CCAACTGATTGCAAAATATTCAAATTCTTCCTCTTGATAGTAAAGGACACAATGTCAGAGAGAAAATCAAAGAAATTGTCGGAGCAATTCTAATCCAGAAATACATCCAGCTCTAGAGAATTGAACAGTTCGGACACATGACAAGAATGGCAACCGATCAGCCAGCGTTTAAAGCCTGCAATCTCATAAATTCAGGCGTCCAGGCAAGGGGACAACCTCACAGGCAGTGGATTGGGGAAGTGGCAGATACACCCTATCCATCAAATTGTCACCTCACCACAGCTTTCATCAACTGTCACTACCTTCCTATAACACGTCACAGTACACATGCAAGATAACAGGAAGAAAGACGTGCTGCTTGAAATAAAAACTAAAAAATGATATTGAAAATGCACTTTTTTCCTTCATCTCATGGAAAACAGGGCTGTCTTAAGACCAATTGAGGACCTTGGAAAGAGTAATTATTATTCCTTTTTCTTTCCTACATACATTTATATTTCCGATTACATGTTTTGCTGACAGGCAGTATCATCAGATCAGTTCCAAATGAAGTTTGATAAATATCATTTGAAATCAATCTGATCATGTAAAACCAGTCAGTAAAATGCCTAATCACAAATAATTATACAAAAATAATTTGTTTTTCATACTTGTCAAATCACATATATTATAAATATTGTCAGAAATATCATTCCACTTATAAAGAATACATTTATATGAAATTATTAGATATTCTAATGAACATATTTTGTTGATTTGTATGAAAGTAAAAGTGTTTTAAACATGCAATGAAGACTTTCTATTTTTATCAATTTTTTTTCGAGAAAATCCTGGCACAGAAATTGCAATATTAAGAAATATTATCATCATCATCAGTCTTTCAACATCTGTCGTTGGACACAGATCTTCCCCAGGATATGCTTTGTAGCGAAAAAAGTTAATGCACATTTATTTTTGGAGATTATCTTTGAAACATTGGATTTCATTTGTATAATGGGTTAAAAATTGATAAAATTGTTTGCTTGCACAAAAAAAGAAAGATTTTAATGCTGTGTATACAATTTGGGATGCATCCTTAATGACATGCCGACATAATCAGTGCTGGATTAACTATGTAACATATGCTATGAGCCCTGCAATTTCAAGGGTGTGACACTAAATGCTTTCCAGAAATCAAATCTGATTCTTTGATTTCACCATTACTCTATCAACATAGTACTCTACTGCCTTCAATGTTTATGAACAACTGACTGTTTGATTTAAGACAACCATCACCTTTAATTTAGTTATTATTTCAACAAAGTAATTATTAGGGAATTGGTATCTATGTGATACATATATGAGGCATAAATACAAAGGTATTTAAAACTGGAGTCATAGCCAAAGCTCAAGGATCAAAATGAAAACAAAATAATACTCTTACTAAAATGTCAGATATATTTGCCGTATTAACTGGCTGGATACCTGACAAAAAAATTGATTTACTTTGCAAATAAAATGTATGTGTTTTGATGTTAATAAGTATTTTCCCAATTTATGGCCTCTCTATAAAGTATGCATCAGGGCCCATACTAGTTCAATCTGGCAATGAACATAATACCTTTATTTAGTGCAAAAAAAGTGAACAAATCATATATATATACAAGCACAGATCATGACGAATCTATTTTGATAGATTCCTAGAATGTGTCCGTAAAATGGGAGCTGTCAGCCTCAGAATGAACTAACAATTATCCCCCTTTTTAAATACAATGCACAAATGAAATGAATAGAAACAACTTTATTTTTTTTAAAAATCCTTCAATGTTCCACACACTCATCAACTCAATGTTGAAAATGGTGCACAAATAAAAACGATATGATTTATTCAAAGCAATAACAATCTAATGTATTTACAACAAGAAGAGGAGATAACTCCTGTTAGTCTTAAAATTAATCATCTCCATTTTGCAGACACATTCTGGAAATCTACTCAAATCTGGTTAACACAATATCAAAAACCTTAAGCATTTGTGATGTTACAATAAATAAAATGAAAACCGGACAACATTGAAGACAAAATCCAAATGAAGCTTTTGATGCAAAAGAAAGGAATCGGTTCAATACATTACCAATAGAAGGAATTTTTGTGTTCTTGGAGAAATGAACATTTGGAGAATTGAAAATTCTTCTGCGTCAGAAAGAATGGAACTTACCTGGAAAGACAAATGAAAATTTACTTATTAATTAATTCAATCTTACATTTAATTATACATCTGTCTAATTCTATACATACATTCAATTATACATAGATTTAATTACACATCAAAGAATAAGTAACATATATTTCATCATACATCAAAAGAGAAAAAGTAAATCTTTCAGTATTCGATATTTGATTGCCAGTAAAGAAAGATGTGCAATGAATAAATAAGGCTTGGTTAGTCACTCAATAGAAACTCTTCATGTGATCAATGTTTTTTGGCAGCATACCATGTTAGAGGTGATCAATTACAAAAACCGGAAAAAAGGGTGATCAATGATTAAATTACTTCTGCAATCTTTTTCAGGAGCAGTGGTCACTAAAAAATTCTGAATTTTCAAAAAACAAGTGTGGATGCTGCTGGGCACAAAAAAAAAAAAATTTAGCATGTACTTACATTGCAAATTGACCCTTCCCCACAACATCGTATCTAAGGGGGAATTGGAATAATGTTTAGATTTCCAGCCCTCTAGCTCCATTGGGGAGGTTTGTACATGTGATATGTACATAGCCAGTCAGACCAGCTTAAATACTGAAGGAAGTTTTTGGGACAGTTTTAGTTGACAGTTTCTGATTATATCTTTGCAATAACAGTGGATAAAAAGCATTTGCCATGACTTCCTAAGGTAAATTCATTTCCGAACATTTTATAGTTAAGAATTCATAATGTATTTCGATTTTTGATTGATCAGTTCTAGTTTCTGCAATGAAACTTTCACAGTGTTTCTTAACACTTTCAATGCAACAAGATTTTACAGTTATACTCGCCATTGTGCTACCTATTCCTTGATTTCCTTTGGAGATAGATCTAGCCACAAAATAGCTAAATTGGCAACTGGTCAACAAGCAGCAAGGATGTTATGAACTTACAAATTGGATTGGATACACCAGTTCTCAAACAATCACCTAAGTTAAGCAACATTGAGTCAGGTCAGTACCTAGGTGGGTGACCATCTGGGAATACCAGGTGCTGTAACCAGTTGGGGAGGCATCCCCAGTAGCCATGCTAATTTCCAAATGTATTGTATTCTTCTTTTCTTTAGCGTGTTCAAGACAGAGGAAGAGGAATTTGGGCATAACACTTTCTCCATCCAGTCATAGCAGCTCAAGGCTGTTTACTTGGGCTGTGCAGGGTCTCAGAGCAAGAATGTCATCAAAAATAGCATGTATGTGTGTGAGGAGGGGGGATCAATCTACAATCTTTTGATGGAAAGGACCCTAAGCTTTATAGGCTGAGAATATTGAGAAGTTCTGTTGGGATGGGATCCAATTGGATATTGCCAAATGTCCTTGACTGATTGAAGGAGAAACAATATCAGAAAGGCTGTGAAATAATTCCAGTCACATCTATTTATTTAATGAAGAGTGTGATTTTCTTAGTTTTCTGCCCGTAAACATGAACTCTTTTACATGAAGGGAACAAGCTTGCTGGTAAATATATATATCCAACACACCATTTGAAACAATGGTCTCTTCCACTGTAACAAGATATTTTAGTTTGTTTTCAAAAATTCATTTGGATTCAGAGAAAGGGAGTCACCACATTTTAAAAGGTAGCTTTACGCCATGTTTTTGCTTTTCCAAAAAATGGCAAGTGGGGAGGGTTTACATTTGCCCCTGCCTGGTTCATGCCTTTTCATCAAGGGCAAGGGGATTTGAAAATTGGAATCTTTTGTCCATGAAGGAAAACAGATATTCTCATTGAAAAAACTGTATTATTTTTCACTGGTAACAGGGTTTGCCACTAAGATGTATTCTGAAAACATCCTTTGCTCCCAAACCTTTGGAAATATATTTTTTTGCCATCCCCCATCCCCATCCCAGGGAAAAGTGGCTGAGGATGGGCACATGTCTGGGCGTGAGTGAAGGTGTCACACTATGATCTTAGGATGGCACTATCCCTGAGCTTTAAAAGCTAAAAACATCGAGAAGTTCTGCGGAGATGGGATCCAATTGGATCAGGCCAAATGCGTTTGGCTGATTGAGGGAGAAATGACATCCTGCAGGCTGTGAAATGGTTCCACTTGCATTACATATAAAACTGTCTTCCAAATCCTACGACTGTATCTGTGTTGTACAGATTCTTTCTGACAATACGACTTTGGAATAAAATCAGAATTCAGAGCAGAATTTTCAATCTGTCATTGCTTGACAGCCGCAGCCTTCCATTTGGAGAAAGGTTCAGGATGGAGTTTTATCCATTACTTTCCCAAGACAAATATAAATACAGATGTCTGATGTGTAATCAATAAGACCGTGATGAACTGGAAAGCACTCAGAGAGCTTATACCTCTGCTAACGCCATACACTAACTAATAACTGGAAGAAAATCAGTTCATATATAACTACGGTGCAGGGGGGGGGCTGTGAGTTTTGATTTTCCAATTTCTGTTCTACTGTCTAGATATATGAAAGAATATCTCCCTACCAAAAAAAAAATTTCCATCCCAAAATCTAATCAGTTATCTTAAGAACAAATTTCTGTGCAATCAGCAGCAAATTGAGTACACTCTAAGCTGTGTGATTAGGGTGGAGATATCCCTTCTGTGGAGTTGCATCCTGCCGGAGGGGTGGTCATAAAAAAACAAACTTGTAGCACAAAGTCCTGGTTTCAACCAGACCTGAAACTTGCAATGATCTCCCAGCTGACACATGCAATTGAAACCGAGACTTAATCTTTGGAAACTTAGATGGAAGAGATTAAATATTGTGCAATAGGGGATATGATTTTTAAATATAGTAGAGTATTGAACAATATAAAATAACAGGTCCGGTTAGTCACTCAATAGAAACAAATGCACTTATATTGCAAATTGACACCCCACTAAAAACCTATTGGGGGTGGGTAAGACAAAACAAAAAAAACGCTTTTTCTAAACACAATACCAAGTAAATATACTAATTTTCAGCCCTCCAGCTCTCTTGGTACAACCTATACACATGATACCAACATAGCCAGCCAGACTACCTTGAAAACTGAAGAAACCTATGTTGATTATTCTGGTTGACAGTTTCTAATATCTCTCAATTGAAAAGAAAAATGTTAAGATCAGACCCAAAATTTAATCAGTTCTCCCTTAGCCCATGGCCCATCCTTTCACAAAATCTGATTGAAAGTCATTAAAAGATTCTGTAGATGTCATGTGGACAGACAGACACAAGTGGATACATATACCTCTTTCAACTTTGTTGTAAGTGGTCGGATTCAGTGCAGTAGGAAATATTGATTAAGTGACCATGAAATCTTGAAGAATATTTATATAACATTAAAACAGGCCTGGTTAGTCACTCAATAGAAACTGTCACGTAACAAACGTCTTTTGGCTACATGCCATGTTGGGAATGATCAATTAAAAAAATGTAAAACGGGATGACAAATGGATAAGTTACCTCTCTCACCTTTTTTTGCACAGTGATCACTAAAAAAGTCTTCCCCTCACTAAAAACCTATTTAGGAGGAGAATTTAAGGGAAACAAAAGAAAAATTTTTGTTCTCAACATAATAAGGGGTTGGTGTTTAAATTTCCAGGCCTCTAGCTCTACTGGTGCGGCCTGTACATTTGATTCATACAGAGCCAGCCAGCCAGACCAATTTGAAAACTGAAGAAAGTTTTGGTGGCAGTTTTGGTTCATGGTTTTTAAAAATAACGTATATATTCACTAGTTTGTCTTCATGGTAGCAGCAGCAGATAAGGAGACTAAAGAATAAGAGGTTTGAGATTTTATTTTAGATAGAGTGCTAAAACTGAGCAAATGGATAATTTTGTTGGTTTAAAAAAGAAAAATAAACAGCCATATTTTTTATTAGAACGTAAACACGTACATGTATCATCTGCCTGTTCATAATGCTTTTTTTTTCAAAGTGTCTTTTGGACGATTGAATTCCTTGTTATTGCTTGTGTTGTTAACATGATGTTTCAGCAAATCCATTCTGTAGCCTTCTTCAGGTGTACTATCAGAATGTGATAGTGGTAAACAGAATTTTTATCACAGGGTAGAATTGCTTATAACGTTGGATCTGGTCGATATATTTTACTTTTCTTGTTAGGCCTGGATTTCCATTCCCCGTTGACAACACAAACATCAAGAGGGAGTCCAATCTTCCGAAAAACTCTTTGAATATTAATGACCCTTACAATAACTAGAGACAATGTTTCCTTTGTTTTATTGAATTATATGAATTGTTTGGTGTTGTTTTCCTAAATTACAAAGATGCGCCATGAAATTTCCACATCAAATTTGTGTTTGTTACTGAATGTTTGAGCACTATCATTTGATTGCACAAAGGATGATAAATATTGTTCCATGTTACCAGATCTAATCATTACATATACACACCTCAACCCATTGATTGCGGAGGGTAGTGAAGAGTAATAGCTCTCCGTTACATGTTAAAAGCCTTTCTCCATTGTATGATAATCCATTGCAAGATAAAAGCCCTGACTCACAGATATAACTGAGTTACCATCAATCACAATAATACAGAAGTTTGCCATAGAACTGCAAAGACAGAAATTCCCATCATTTGCAGTTAATGCGTAAAGGATAGGCACAACATAATCATGAACCGATGATAAAATTTATTTTTATAATACATCTTATTTTGATACAAGAAATCAAGAAGCAGAATTGAAATTATCATTTGATAATTAGGGATGAACCTTGACCTCCCTGGGACAACTATAATTCACCATCAGAAATTTAGGGCAACATGATTTATTAATTTATGAGTCAATCTTTGACCAAACTACAACTTTAGATCTATCTCCCCACCCTATTCTCTCTCTTTCTCTCTCTGTTTGTATATATGTGTATACATGAGTACTACGAGTGCATGTACATGTATTATAATTCATCCAATAATATTAGAATGAAAAGACACTCGGAAGACGATGACTTGTACTAATGAGATTTCTTCAATTAATTTTGACATTTCACAAGTTCATACTGGCTTCTTCATAAAAAGTGATGGTAATTCAAAAAGTTATCTGTTATACAGAGTTCATGTCTGGTCGAATGAACAAAAGAAATTTCATCTGTACATGACATGGTCTTCTAAATTGTCTCTCCACTCTAATTTAAGAGTATTTGTGTTGGTATATACCAAGAGAGAGATTAATGAATCATGATGCTCCAGAAACAAACTATTCCATCCAAAAAAGCCAAATCAATATTCCAATAAAAATTCCATCCGCTAAGTCATTCGTACGCACTCTCCAAGATTATTTTCATTATCAAAAAAGTTGACTGAACCAATACAAAAAAAAGTGTTTGTCTTAAAAAAACACACAAAAAAGACAGCATTCAATCCTTGATAAACATCACAAGTTTGGTACAAAACATAAAAATCAAAAACATTTTTATAAATAAAAGACCCAAATATTAGAAAAAAAAATCTTGAATTGACTTTAAAAACAAAAAAAATGTTATTTTGTTTTTCATCTAAGATAAGTAAGATGTCTTCAATCTTATTTCTTATTTATTGTTCTTGCGGTAAATTTCTTTGATTGATTCTTTTTACTTTACTCTTTTGTCTACTCCAGCGCTAAAAAGCTACGACTCAAGTGGAAGTGAAAGATACAGGATCACATTTTACTTTCTTGTTTTTGATGTTTGAATTTTTTTTTCATTTTTCACACATTCATTTGGAAAAATTAATTTTTCCATTTGCACCTCTTCACATTTCTTAATCTCAGATCCATTCCCATCGGCTTTGTCTCAATTTCTTCAAATACTACCATGAACAATAAATTGGTCAAACAGGAGAAGCCCAGTGTTTCCTCTAATATTAAACAGTCAGTATGCACAAAAATCTTCTGGTGTGAAATAATCTTTCCTCTGTCAAAAGTATGTGCGCACTGAAAGCTTGTATAAATTTGAAAGTGTTTCAGGATAATTTTGGCACAGCCTATCTCTAATGGCTAATAAAACTGTATTGTTATGTTCTGATATGATACAAGTATGATTACATTAGTTAAGATTTCATTCTATGCTTTGATCTAATTGTTGTTCCATTAAAAAAACCATCAATGTGAAGTAATTGTTCCATTAAATAAAACATCAATAAGTATTTCTTATTTTTTATATGATACAATATCAAAAGGAATTGATATCAATCAGCAGCAGCAGAATTTTAGTGTTCATTGTTGGATATAGACCTTCCCCAAGATTCACCAGACTTCTCCATTATGGGTGTCGCGGAGCCAATTCTTTCTTGACTTGTCTTGTTCGTCATAACATCCAATTTTTTGACAGCTAATGTTTTGCACATGATCTCCGGGGATTCACATTGTGAGTCATGATGTCCAGTGGAGGTCTTCCAGTCTTGCAAAATGACCAGCCCATTGCCATTTGGGTATTCTAATTAATCGTATGAAATCATTGACTCCTGTTTTTTCTCTACTCAATCTTTTGGATAGGTTCCATGTTTCAGCTCCATAGGTGACTGTCAGGCGGATGCTTTGTTGTATACTCATCTACTTGGGATTAAATAGGATTTGATTATTCTTGAGGGTTCAGCTTGCTTTATCAAAATCTTACCAACTTGGATTGTTTTCTCTTCTTTTGAGGACTTCATGTAGTGGTCTACTTTCTTCAGCTCCGCATTTTCTATTCTGATTATTGTGTCTTTGTTCTCAATATGTTTGTTGTACATCATGGATTATTGAATCACCATGGCCCCATAGATGGCTTGCCCGACCACCCAGCCAAATGTGTTATAGATTCTTCTCCCTTTGCTTGTCTGCATGTCTATGTGTCTGCGGGCATTCCTGTTCACATTTTGGGGCTACCATCTTGGAAATTTCCATGAGTACACCACTGAACACCATCTTAAAACGTTTTTTTTTTACAAGTTCTTTTTGGGGTGTCTATGGTCATTTTGAATCAACCAACAATGCCTAAATCTTGTGTTAGCATCTTTTTTAGATAATTTTAAAGAAACTTTTAGATAATTAATTCTCGTACATGTGTAGGCTACAGTAATTTATTTGTGGAAGGTACAGATTTATTATTATTAAAGTTGCTGGAAATGGTTAAATATAAACTCATTCATTATTATATTATTTCAAGTTACTAACCTTTTGTAAATACATAAGTTCCCTTTATGAGCTGGTTGTAAAATGTGTGTGTGTGCATGTGTGTGTGTGTGCGGTGGCACATATACACAACTTAGAGGGAACAATGGAGAAGACATATTGCTTTTACTTACACCAAAGTCTTATTTGTCAAGCATAGGCAAATCTCATCTCACCCAGGCACCCTAAAATTGTTCGATTAATCTACACTTTGAAGCAATCAAGCAGTGAATGGAAGAAAACTCTAAGATTCTTTTGTGGTTCAATTGGCTTGCAGCCATTTTATCTTGCACAAGGTCAGAAATGATTTGAATCTGGAGTCATCTTTGAACCCAAACAAGATTGAATTGGCTGGCGGCAGAAGTTTGGGTTTGACTCTCTCCTTCTTCATAGGTCATGTCATGGTCATATTGAAACTCTTTGGTCAAGGGGGGGCAGATGGCTTGATTTACCCCAAATTTTACTCAGATTAAAAACACAAGTGGGAGTGTGGAGGGCATGATTTGCATGAAATTTTACTCAGTTTAAAAACAAGTAAAAATTTCCAATAAAAGTCTTTTTATCAATCAACAATACCCAGTACAAAATATAAAACAGGCTACTTGAAAAGAATATTGTTTTCTATCTTTCTTAGCAGCAAAAATATCGATTTGCTCCCTGCCCGCCCTGGCTTGTATGCCTATGGGTCATGTAGAAATTGATTTGAATCCTGAACCCAAATAGAAAATGGAGAAACTACAACAAGGAAGTTCAAGAATGACATGGATCAATCAGTTTCTGAACTGCATCCTCGTAACAATATCCAGTGCCAGATTGAGTTACTGCAGGGTCTGTATCATTGTAAAAGGGTCCTAAATTAAGAAAACGAATATAAACATTAGAATATGTACATTTTTTTATTTGTAAAGTAATTGATTTTTTTCATTTACCATACAGCCAGATAATACAACCAATATGTCAGACATTTCAGTGATAGTATTACTTATTGTTATTGTTCTGATTATTGTGCTGTGGCTATGAATTCAGTTTCAAATACCTTCATATATATGTGTTGTATATGTATCACACAGAGAATACACTCCCATTATTTACTGTATTAAAAAATGATGATTGGCAAAAATTGCTGACCTTAAATACCCAGTTATTCATAAAGGTTAAAGGCAGTTTAGTACTATAGAGCAAGTGCAGAATCACTGAATAGGAATTGGTAGCTTGTAAGCATTTAATGTGGGGACATTGAAATTACAAAGTCTGCGGCATATGTTACTTGGCTTCATAGTTAATCCAACACTGACAATAACAACTGAAGCCTCATAACAATAGTTTAATAAATCAGATAGAAGAATCAATCTACCAAATCAGTCAATATAGGTTTCTACAGTTTTTAAGTTGGTCTGGCTGGTTGCCTATGTATGAATGTATCATGCATACAGGCCTCATCAACTGTGATTGAGGGCTAAAAATTATGTCTAGAGAAAACGCCTTTTTGTTTTTTTTAAATTTCCCCCCCGAATAGGTTTTATGGGGGGGGGGGTTAATTTGTTATATATGTTTATGCTCAATTGGCCCCTTGGTTTGTATCCAGCAGCATTCATGTTTGTTTTGTGAAAATACAGACTTTTTTGTGATCACCATCCAACAAAAGTTGAGCGAAACTTATCCATGGTTTAACTCTTTTTTTAATTTTTTAAAATTGATCACCCTCTGCATGCTGCCAAAAGATATTGTGCTGGCGACGGTTTCCATTGAGTGACAACCCAGACCCACTTGGTAAAATGGTTATTTGAATTGTTTTCTCATTCTGTGCTAAACTTGGAAAATGGAAAGTTATCAAATATTTACTAAGATAATTATTCATACAGCGAACTCGTTTCGGAACATTGAAAGGGAGGATCAAAATACAAATTTATGCACTTCTGTGTTTACGTGGAATGATTTGTTTGAATGTCCCGATTGTTGTTTATTGACAGAAAAATCAAAATGGAATTGTTGACATCAGCAGCAGCAGCAGCAGCAGCAGCCAGCTAGGCCCAACAGCCCCCCCCTTCCCCACTCTGCAAATTTTTTAAAGAATTTTTTTTAGAGTTTTCAGGGATCCTCAGGTATATTGCACCCCCCTCCCCGAGCTCCAGTGCAGCAATTTCAAGGTCTGCGGTCCCACATGACTTCTCTGTTTACTTATTGAACAGCACTTCTCAATATCACGGTATTTGTGCACTCTGCCTCGGATCAGAGTGTAGTATTTGTGTGCTCATTAACGAGAGTTAGGCATAAGAAATGTATATATATAAATACACATTGCGTTTTTATATACGTGGATTAAAAGTGAAATTCAACAATTTTTGTGGCCTTGTGTCAAACGAAGCTGCAAGTACATTGTAGATACTGAAGCAAAATATACTTGATATTTACAAAGTTTAGCTTTGTTTGACCTAATACCACATTAGTGGGACACCCAGTGAGCACCAAACTCATTATAGTCATAATGATCAGCATCAAGAGCTTGCAAGCTATTACTACACTGATAGTGAAAATTAGGATTTCTAAGAACTATCGAAACGTTCAGGGATTTCACAAAACCGCCAGTTTTACAATCTTACAACAACAAAGGGACTTGATTGCTATGGGGTGGAAGTGTGAGGATATATTTTAGGGAGCAGGAGGTGCAAAAGTGTGTATTCAGAATATAGCTTAGTGGTAACCCTGTTATTAGCAAATGATAAAACATTTTTTTCTTATGGGAACATTAAGTTGAGCTTACATAAAACAATTGTACTGCACCATTATTCTTTATTGACTACAAAGTTCCAACTTTCAATCCCCTCTGTTAGAAGGCCTAATGGATGGGGGGGTCTTGGATCCCCTGTCTTCTCCCCCCAGCAGATGCCTATGTTGACTGCCTGGTGTTTCAAATTTCTTACTTCACACATTTAGTTATGATCAAATTTTGACCACACAGATTTTACACATAGATTTAAACAGGTCCTGTTAATCACTCGATAGAAACAGTCACATAGTTTTTGGCAGGATGCCCTGTTTGGGGATGATCAATCAAAAAATTAGAAAAGAGGTGATCAATGATTGTTACTTTAATGACCTTTTGTTGGGCAGTGATCACTGAAAAAAAGGTCCGAATTAAAAAAAAACAAGTGTGAATGCTACCGGATGCAAACTAAGGGACTAATTTATCAAAGGTTTAGATTGTAAATTGATCCCCCAACTAAAAAATCTATTTATAGGTATGAATTTTCTAAAAACAAAGCTCTTATTTTAGATATAAGCAGTAAATGCTCAAATTTTCAACCCTTTAGCTCCATTGGTATGGTTTGAATGCCTGATACATACATGAAGTCTAAAAATGCCTGATACACACAGTATCAATGTTCAGAAGAAGGAAAATTTATTTTCCTCCATTGACCATAAGACATTAATGATGTAAGAAACAGAAAAGCAATCAATTTTTACTTGATGAATATTCATTGATCACTTTTAGCTTTCATTTATTATGGACACACACACACGTACACACACACATATGCGCAAGCAGAAGCACAGTAAGATTGCACACACACACACAAGGACAAATACATTTTGTCTATGATGTGACTGTGTATATGCTTGTACAAATACAATACCTGTCATAAGTATTTAAACAGACAGACATTTGGTTCTAATTGTTTAGGTTTCAGAGTTGAAAATAGGAGCATTACGCAATTTGGGGAGTTGGGTGGAGGAGTATCTTTATGGTAAGACTACACTCCCCCCCATTACAGTGCATGTGTTCTGAAGAAAAGTTATTTTTTTTTTGATAAAATGTTTTTTTTCTTCTGGCTCTTCAAATTTTCTTGCAATCAACATGGCATACATTTTATCATATTTTGTGGTCCTTAACGCTAGGTTTCTGGAAAAAAATTTTCAATTGAATCAAATTATTAAAAGAAAAAAAAGTTTTTCCTCCTATCCTTCTAAAATCTTGTTCAGAATTGACCATTGAGATTGAAAAGGCTAACCAATATTTTTATTTAGAAATTAGCAAAATAGTAAATAATTTGGAGCACCCCCCCACTCCCACTCAAAATCCCAAACGACCCTGACTTTTTGAGCAATAAAAAAACATATTTTATACTTGTTCAAATACTTATGAGAAAAAATTTTTATATAAATAATCATTGTCCTGAATCCATTTCTTTGGAACCAAGTCTTAGACCTACAACGAGCCATGGAAAGAGCAATGTTAGGAATAACTAAGACATATAAAAAGATCATCATGGATCAGAGGGAGGACAAGGATGAGGAATATCATAAAAATAATTTAGTAAACAAAAATGGGGATGAGCTGGACACTTAGCAAGAGGAGATGACAACAAATGAAGCAAAAGATCAACACACTGGTGCTCATGGGACAGTACAGAGTAGGAAAAGATCAGATCCAAGATGGAGGGATGAGATAAAAAAGTTTGCCGGTAAGACATGGCAGAGGTTAGTGCAATCGCGGTCATTATGGAAGAAGATGTGAAAGGCTTTTGTCAAGCACTGGACTTATAATGACTGATAATGATACTTACTGAAAGAATTCTTCCAACCATTTTCTGGAACAAAAACCAAATGCACCCGAAATCGCATTAATTCTTTCCAACCTCTCATAAATCTAATGTTTCTTTGAACAACACCTTTTACCAATTCCAATCGCCTGTCTACAGAAAATCTAATCATACTTTTCTGACTTTTACTTCGATTTTATGTTACTTCACACCCTCTTTCCCCCCAGTTCTTACTTACCCGAGTTTATTAATAGCTTACATGTTGCACTTTCTTTCATCTTGTTATTTTGGTATATTTTCAAAACTTCTGTCTTTTTTTTATGCGATTTTATGGTTCGATTACTTTGGAGGAGAACATCAAATACCAGAAAGTGAGCCTGGCCGAGAAACAATATTTGCACACATTATCGATTCGTTATTTTAAATTAAAAAAAGGCCGCCTAGCAGAAAACTAAATGATAGCCAATATGTAATTTGGAAATTGTTTGTTGATCGAAGCTTGCTTATTTAATTTACAGTTGCACTAAAAAACAAAATGGTGAATAAGAATTATACTGCTACTAGCTAAAGTACACATCTACGCCAGTTTATATATTTGAGGAGTAACAAAGGACTAAAACTTTGAGGTTTGTAAAAAGAAGTCTTCATTTTTGACCCCTTAAAGGGTGTAAAAAGTCTTCCTTCACTTTTGAACCCTTGAAGGGAAAAAAGTTTCCCTTCAATTTTGATGCTTTAAATAATAATATCTGAACATATGAAAAATATACGCTGAATGGAAAATATGGGTCCACCTTAACATGATAGTTACATTATAAATAGAAACCCCCTCTAAAACCCTTTTTCTCAAAATTTATTACTTCAAAACCTTCTCAAAGGTTCATTGAATATGCATGCCAAATTTGTTCAGGCTGCCCCTTTATTTTGATGGTTTTTATAACATGACAGAGAAACAAAGAGAAATGAGGACAGGTCTGCTTAAGCAGTCAATAGAAACCATTATATAACCAATGTCTTTTGGCAGCATGCTCTATGGGGAGGGGGTGATCAATTGACATTTGAAAAAATGGGATTATTGATAAATAAGTAACTTCTCTTGCCTTTTGATGGACACTTCAGAAAACAAGCATGAATACTGCTGAACACAAACCAAATGACTAATTTAGCATAAATTTAGATTGTAAATTGAACTTCCCTCCTATTGAAAATGCATTTTGTTGGAAATTTCGAAAAAACTAAAAAACAAAATGTTCTTCATAGACATGGTAAGGAGTAGAAATGTAGAAATTTCCAGCCTTTTAGCTCCATACATACATAGCCAGTTGTAAGAGCCTTACCCTTTCAGGGCTGCATATATATATATATATATATATATATATATATATATATATATATATATATGGTGTAAATGAAAAAGCAATTCATTCATTTAAGGAGTAAAGATACTAATTTGAATTCTGTCATTATCAAAAAAAAATTGTTTCAATTTTGGTGCAAAACTGGCACCGTATGACCCTCAGAGCCATTTAGGTTTGACTTTGTTAGATAAACCTTTTTTCAAATATATTCCATTGTTATTGGCCATACGGACCTCCCTTCTGTGATGGGGTTAAAAACTGAAGAAACCTGTTGGCAGTTTTGGTTGACAGTTTCTACTATCATGGTTGTCAATACCCATGGAATTTCTAGGAGTTTAGTTAGTGTAAATAGATAGAAAAAAAAAAGTAAATATCCAAATGATATAAATGCTTCGGGGCCCAAATAATAGGAATTAATAAAAATACTCCATTGGCTTCTCTACTTTCGTCCTTTTTATTGCAAAATGTCCAACAACTACATAATGGTTAATGTGTGCTTAATGATAGAGGTATTAAAAAAACAGGGTCAGGTTAGTCACTCAATAGAAACTGTTATGTGCCATCTTATGGTAGCATACTGTGTTGGGAGTAATCAATAAAAAAATTTGAAAAGAATGCTTCTCTATAATCTTTTGTTGTCAGTGATCACTAAAAATTCTTAATTTTCAAAGAACTAAGATGTCAGTTTAGTATAAAATTACATTGCTAATTGAGAACCTCTCTGAAAACCTACTTAAGTGGAATTTTTGAAAAAAAAAAACCAACGTTTTCTTCTTGATATAAGGAGTTAATGTTCAAATTTTCTGCCCATAGCTTCAATCATGCATGAGATACATATATTCATAGTCAGCCAAACCAGCTTAAAAACTGAAAAAAAACTCATATTGACAGTTTTGGTTGACATTCTCTAATGTTCTGATAAAATAAATGTTTTGGGTCTAGATAATAGGAATTGATTGAAAATACTCCATCGTCTCTTCTTGTCTCATCCTTTTTATTACAAACAGTCCGACGCCTGCGAAGAAGTTAAATTGTACTTAATGATGAAGGATCAAAGAAATGTCAGCAGAGTAAAAGTCATAACGTTGAAAAAACGAATTTACCCCTGAATGGTTGGACTAGAAAATAGTGGGGAGGTTCTTTTTTATAAGACACCGAACAGATTCTGGAACCTAATCTGAAGACAAGGTCAGGTAGTGCAGCCATCTCAAGTTTGACTATTGGCTTAATATCAAACGAGCACTTTTAGAATCTATTATGTGGTTCAACCCTTCCAAGACCAAACTAATTAGGTACTTAATGCCGGAATTGAAATTTCAGTAGTCCTCAAAAAGAGATCATATACAGTATTATAGTGAAAGGAAACAAGAATTTGAACACTAACTAAATATTCATTTTATACACTTCTGATGCCCACATTCACTTTCAATTTGCACAGGTGATGTATTCTAAAATGAAATTAACTACTACAAAGAGAAAAAAAAACATATCTCCAAATATACAATGCAGAATAAAACATAAACAAAAGTAACGGTGGTAAAAAAGCATTTGGACACAAATTTTGATACTTAATTGCATAGCCCTGGTTTGCAACTACTGCATAGAGACATTTTTCATAACCCTTCCCATGACCTCCATAACATTCTTTTGAAATCTTAGCCTACTCTTCCTTGCAAGAGAGCTAAAATTCATTAATGTTTCCGAGGTCACTCGGATGAATTTGATCTTCCAAGCATTGCCATAAATTTTCAATTCTAATCAGGAGATTGACTGAGACACTTAAACACCAATCCATTATTCTGAACAAACTGTTTGAGAGTTATTTATGCTGTATGCTTCAGATTGCTATTTTGTTGAAAGATTCAAACTTCCTCAAGCTTCAATGGTTACATTGAAGAGAATACATTTGCTTTGAAAATATTCTGATACATTGCTTGATTCACTTTTTTTTCAATCGGATGGAGTGTCCCCCTTCTCCCATGGTTGCCAAAAAGTTCAATTTTTCAATCATTTGACCAGAAAATTTTCTTCTGAAAATGATTAGGCTTCTCTAATGGTATGAGTGAACCTCATTTGAGAATCTTGGAGACTTTTTTCCAACAAAGGCATTTTTGCGTGACATACAGGATTTTAAACCATTCCTGTATAGTTCATTACTAATAGTTCTTTTAGTAACCAATGTACCTGCTGCTCACAAATCATCTCAAATCTCCTTTTGAGTAGCTGTTAGATTTGCTTCAACTGTTCTTAGCATTTTTTGATTTGCTTATGGAGAAATTTTCTGTGGAGCGCCAAACTTATTCCCTTTCAGAATAATACTGACAAGAGTATTTAATACTTCGGCAATGGCCCCAGTGCTCAAACTTTCATTAGGCAGCTTCATAGCAACAAATTTTGCCCCATTGAGAGCTCTATCACTTTAACCATGAATGCCTCATTTCAAGAAGGTAAAAGTAGTTATTGGCAACAGTAATCATACCTTCTTAAAGTATTGCTGGAATATTACAAAACTTCCTATGAAGGTACCAAAGGTCTAGATCAGCATTTCTTCTTAAATAATAATATCATGATGATTGTTTAATAATGTTTGAATACTTTTTCCTACTGTCACATTTGTTTATACATTATCCTGCATTGTATCTTCAAAAATATGTATTTTTTTGCTTAGCAATTGTTACTTTTACATCAAAATAAATCACATGTATAGATTTAAAGTAAATGTTAGTATTGGAAGTATATTAAATTAATTTTTCAAAAGTGTTCAAATATTTGTTTGCCTTCACTATGTATCCCAGCAACCACAGAAACCCCAAAATACCTATGTCCCAGGAATCTCAAAAGTTAACCCTTTCAAGACCAACCTATTAAGATGCTTAACGTCTTGATTAATCTCAGTAGACATCAAAAAAGGAATCCAAGAGACATTTATATCCCAAGCGCCATAAAACCTTGAGATATATATGTCCGAGGAGTTTGAAAAGTGTTGATGAGTACAAGATCTTTTACTTTAGATGTTGGTAGTAGTTTGTCAAGGACTAAGTTAGATCAGTAGCATGAATTTATTGATGACCCTGGAAGAGAGTTGAATCTTTTCCAAAAGTAATTGTTATATTATAGTGTGTAGCATGCTCATCTCACAAGACATAGGTAGTGAATCTGTTTTTCTCCAGAAATAGCGCTTTGTGCTAAAGGACCCTTCATTTGGCCAGCAGCAGAAATCTATGAAAAAATATCTTTCAATCAAACAAAGATTCCTTGATCCACCCCAAAATGCAACAAATTCCTTCGTACACCATGGTGTAACCATATAGAAAAATCCATTGAAAAGTTTTTTTGGTGGATTTTCAATTCATAAGTTTTTGAGATTGGGTGAATATAGAATTATGAGATAGGCTCTTTCAATCTCTCACTTTCTCTCTAAGGTTATCTCTCTTTCTCTCTCTCTTCCCTCTCTCTATTCGATTCCCACTTAACTTTTTTCTTTCAGTCTCTCACCTGATGTCCCTCCTTTATTTCTCTCTCTACCCCTCACTCTACTACCTCACTGTGTCCTTTCTCACTCTTCCCCCTTCTTCTCTATCCCTTCTCATTCTTTTCTTCCTGTCCTCTCTCAGTGCCTTTTCACTCTTCCCTTTCCTCCTCTCCCAGTCCCTTTTCACTCTTCCCCCTCCCTCTTTGTACCTCCCTAATCTCTCGCTTTCTGTCATACCACTCTCTCTTTATCTCTTTAACCAATGTTTCACTCTTCCCCTTCCTCGTCTGTCCCATATCACTCTTCCCCCTCTGTCTTTGTACCTCCCTAATCTCTCCCTCTCTCTCTTTGTCTCTTTAACCAATGTTTCATTTATCCCATTCCATAAAAACAAGGAACAAGTGTGTCTACAGAACGGAATTCTAAATTTGTCCGTCTGATTTTATTTTAGTTTTGGAATCACAAAGATTCTTGTGTTGACATGGACAGCGACTCCTGCATCCAGTAACAATTTCGGGGAACAGATATATTTGCAAATCGATCAAATAATTCAGTGATCACAAGTAGAAGGTATGTCTGTTTAGTCACTCAGTAGAAACCGTCAGGAGACCAAAGTCTTTTGGTAACAGGTCGAAAGAGATCAATTAAAAGATTAGAAAAAAAGTTGATCAATGAATGAGTTACTTCTTTTGCCTTTTATTGGAAGGTGATCACTAAAAAAGTCAGAATTTTCAAAAAACAAGCAAGAATGTAGCCGGACACAAAATAAGGGACCAATTTAGCATAGACTTACAGTGCAAATTAAAACCCCACTAAACACCTTTTGTGTCTAGAGAAAACAATTATTTTGTTTTTTGAAAATTCACCCCAAAATAGATTTTTAGTTTGAGGTTAAGTATACTAAGTTGATCCATTTGTTTATGCCTGGCGGCATTCAAGCGATTTTTTTAGTGATCACCGCCCAACAAAAGGTGACAGAAAGCTGCCAAAAGACATTGGTCACATGATTGTTTTCATTAAGTGACCAATCAGACCTCTTTATCAACAAGTCAATCTGGCCAGACCCAACGAGTGTTAGAAAGTGGACCCAGGGATATTTGCAGTTTTTTACTCATAACAGATCATCGATTGATTAGTTGGTCACACTTGTAACAGAAGGAAGTTAATGTTGATCACATGCAGTTATCTCCCTTGCCATTACAAAGGTGTTCATCAGTCAGACTTCAACAGTTTTGACATAAATCATGAGCTTAGGATTTTCTAAAATCTTTTCTTTGGGAAATGTGTTGTATTAAGCAGGATTGATTAGAAAAAAAGATTGAAAAAGGTTGAACAAGGAATAATTCTTTCTTTGGAATGCTAAAAAGTTTGAATTTTCAAAAAAAAAGGGTGATTGATGCAAGACATAAACTAAGGGAACAATTTAGCACAGAATTATATTATAAATAGGGGGTAATTAAAAAAAAAGAAGTTTTTTCCAGACATAGGAAGTAAATGTTTTAATTTTCAGTCCCCTAGCTCTATTGTGGTGGCCTATATGTGCAACACATGCATACATAGCAATACAGACAGAATCACTTAAAAACTGAAGAAGCATAAGTTGACAGTATGGTTGACGGTATCTAATTCTTGGCACAGATGTTGACTCCATATTTTGCAATGTTTTTCTTTTCTCTATTTAAGTCCAAACATTTTTCCAGCTTTTCACAATTTCAACAGTTTTTATCAATTAAGATAAGGAAGCTACTCTCAGGAGTGAAAAGGAAAAATATGTTTAAAGAGGTCTCGTAAGTTACTCAGTAGAAAGCTTCATGTGCTTCAGTAGCAAACTGTTTTGGTGGTGATCAATTAATAACACTGGAAAAAAAAGATGATCCATAATAAGTTACTTCTCTAGCCTTGTATTGGTAAGTGATCATTAGAGAAGTCTGAATTTTCAAAAACAAGCATGATTTCTGTCAAACAGAAAGTAAGGAATCAATGTAAAATGAATGTCCATTGCAGCTTGAAACCATCTATAAAAACGGGGGAGTTTTCAAACACTGAAAAAAAAACATTTTTGTTGACTTGAGGAGTAAATGTTTGAATCTTCAACCCTTAAACACACAGGTTGCCAGACTGACTCAAAAACTAAAGAAGCCTATCTTGACAATTTTGGTTAATGGAATCTGATAATTAAAGAATTTGCTCTCATGGGATTGAGTATGCCAGGGATAAGGTAGGATCCTGAAATTCCATGAAAGAATTAACAAAATGATCAAAAACCAGAGTATAAAAAAACTATGAAGTGTTTCCAAAATGTGCAGCAAGTCTCATCTCCATTTTGTATAAGAATGAAATGATACAATCTGAAACCATGAGAAGTTTAGTTCAATTCCCAACAAAGCACAATTTTTCTCATTTAAGACACTGATTCAAATCGCAAAATTTCTCTACAAAGACTGGGCCACTTGTTGTGTGAGGTATTCATCGATCATTTTTTGCACAAAAATATAATTCAATAATAATAATCATAATAATAATAATAATAATAATAATAACAATAATAATAATAATAATAATAACAATAATAATTTTCATTATTATCAATTTTACTTTCGTCATTATTTAATTATGATATTAATAAATAATTTTTCTTAACAAGTACCTATTTCAAAGTGAACAGGATTCGCGGTGCAAGGGAAGTAACTCTCGAATTCTTAGCACAAGTTATTTCCCTTATATTATCTACCTTCATAATTTCATGTACAGATCAATTTGATAAGATTTAAAAAAGCAATCAACTTTATTATCATTTAGTAGTTTCTCTAGAAACCGAATCGAATTCAATGGAAATGAATTAGTTTGTATTCGAGACAATCAGGGATAAGATTTCTCTAGATACTTCAACATTTCTTTTCTCTTCAGAACTTTTGAAAAATCCACTGCCCATATAATGGGGTGCAATTTGCTCTGTTTCCTTCTCCATTACAATGGACTCTTCTTCATGATGGTAACAATCCTGCTGAAGACTATTTAGATGTTGATATGTTCATTATTTTTAGAGCTACGATGCTTATATTTCCATTCATAGAAGCTTGAACACACTTCATTGTGATTCATAACATATACAAATGTCTGAACAAAAAAAAAAAAAAAAAGAGTATTGAAATCTCAAAATAACGAAAATACAAATTTTCTAAAAATGGTCCGTTGGGGACTTATCATGTGCTGCCACTTATATCTTCTACCCACGATTTGAAATAATGGGCTGTTCAACTGAGCCAAGTCCTGTGGTTTCTCTTCTAAAATAAAATGATTTCATAGAAATTCAAATATATCCTTGAATTCTCTCCCTGAGGTTAACAAGAATTGAAATTGAAGAATTATTTCTAATGGCGAAAATGTCATTGGATCAGAGATTGTCGACCAGAACTGAATGTAAGTTTCTTCAGTTTTTTAGTTGGTCTGGCTGGTTGGCTATGTATGTATTGTGCATACAAGCTGCACCAATGGAGCTAGAGGGCTGAAGATTTCAATAATTACTCCCTATTTTGTCAAGAAGAGGTCGTTCACATGATGAGTTCTAATAAACAATGGACTCTTCCACTAACTGGTGACAGTCTTAATGATTAAATGATCTCCTCCCCATCATTTAAAAAAAATGGACACTCCCACATAAACAAGTCAAGTCACTTTAATAAGACATAAATATTTATTTACTCTATCAACATCTTTGAAGTTGTGAATATTTATGAAAAGTAGGTAGTTTCTTTTATTTGAAAAATGGAAATTCAAATTCATCCGTGAATTTTTCTCAGGAATTAACTTGTCCAACCTGTATTCATTGATACATGAGTGGTAGCACATCGTCTGTCTGTTTGTTTGTTTGTTTGTCTGTCATGCTATAGCAACACCTAAACATGGGCACAGTCCAACCAAATTAGACATACATGATCAATGGATCTAAGGGAAAGTTTTAAAGTAAAAGGTTTTGAGAAGATTTTTTTTTAAAGTTTTAGAGGGATGGTTTTGTTCTCAATGCAACTATAATGTTAAATCGGACCCACACTTTCTGTTCAACACATTCATATCATCTTATTATGTATGTTCATTGATAAAGAAACTTTTTCCACTTCAAGTTATCAATGTTTTTTCTTTGACTTGAAATAATGTTAACTCAAGTTAAGATTAAGTTTAAAAAAGGAGTGAATTTTTATGGGACAATAAATTTTTCTTATGCATTGTGGTGTGTTTTGATTCAATATGATATTCATTTATTACCAAAATATTTTAGATTCTTAGAAAAATAAAGGTTAATTCTGGACTAAATGAATAAATGTTCACTAACTAAATGAAGGTCTACAAAAATTTTGAATTAAAAAAAATCATTAAATCCTTTATTCCTTGAAAGGGTCAGAATTGGGTGTAGGACGATTGGATTGCGCCAGTCTTCAGAGGGGGGAGTGGTGAGGTGAGGCTCAAACAACCTTAGATAAAGAAAAAAAAAACTGTACTTCACTTGTGTGTGACGTTATACATGAGTTATTTCCCTTGCATCTGTTGACGTGGAATCTAAAATGCAATCAAGTCAGAAATTTGGTTGAAATCATGATTTGCCCTGAAAATCCCTAACACCCCCCCCCCGTCCGCCTCAATTGAAAAACATTAACCAAAATTATCAATATATGTTTCTTCAGTTTCCAAGTGATGCTTGCTGGCTGGCAATCCATCTGGAAGCCTGAAAATTTACACATTTACTCCTCATTTTGTCCATGTTTTTAAAAATTATCCTCCCAAAGTAAGTTTTTTTGTGAGGGGTTCAATTTACAAGGTAATTTTATGATAAATACGGCCGTATTTTTTTGCTTGTTTTTTTGAAAATTTGGACTTATTAGTGATCCAACAAGAGTAACTTATTCATTGATCTCCCTTTTTTCCAATTCTTTTTATTGATCACCCCCAACAAGGCATGCTGTTTAAAAAGGTTGGTCACGTGATGGTTTCTGCTGAGTGATTTACCAGTCTTGTTTTCAATTCTTTTGATGAAACATTGGATGTTTTGAAAAGTTGCTGAATGAGATCTCTTAAGTGCCACCAAAATCCAACAGAATCAACGAATGATGTGAATCTCAATTTATCCTTTCTTTCAAATCTCACGTGTCTTTAACAAACTCAGGAGTAGACACGTAACTGAACAGTTGCTGACTGAAGAAAGAAGTGGAAAAAATATTCTCAAAATTGTAAAATCCAAAAGAGTACATCGAAATATATCAACAAACAAAAGAACAGACTCTGTTCAGAATGTGTGACGTTGTTTAAACAATAGTTGACTGCATTTGTCAACATTTGTCTTAGTAATAAAAATGATTATAAAGATTAAAAGATATTTGTCTCCATTTGATTTTCCAAATTAATCCCTGTTGAAACATTTGAAACACAAATTGAATAATCATTGTATCAAAAATAAAAGGAAAATATTGTCCAAAATGCAATAGAATTCTTTTACAAAGGAAAATGTAATAAATATATATATATGAAGTGTATACTTTAGTTATAAACACTGTATAATCTGCATTCTTTTTTTCTTTCAATGAATGATTACACCCTACCCAATTAGAAATAAAAATTTTTCTTCCAAACCTAACTTAGCAGAATTTTATTAGTTTTTGTGAAACGTTGCATAATCAAAACATATATTATCACATTTTATTTATGACCAAAAACATGAATGTGTTGTACACCCTAATGAAAAAAGTATAAGTAATAACAATATCTAGTTTGACTGCCTTTATTTCTTATTACTGCTAGTAGTCTTAACGACACTATATTTGCACAAATAGCCATTGAAATGTACATATTCTTTCAAATCAGTCTAGTTGGATAGTTGTCATTCTACCTTTCATTTCAGCACATTCCACAAGTGTTGAATTGGATTTGAATTTGGCCACATGTGAGGTCAATTGAACACTTGCCTTTCACTTCTACTGAAACTCAATTGCTTTTTAACTGTTTTGGATCAATGTCATGCTGAAACATATCTCTTCTTCCCAAACGTCTAAGAGAAGGCAACTTGTGTGCTTTCAATACATTGATGCAACAACCTTCAGCATTCGTGATTCTGTTGATGAAACGCAACTCACCAGAGCCATAAGACCTCACATAACTCACGATATGATGCTTCTACCACTCTGCTTAACTGTTAATACCAAACAGAATTCAACTGTTGTAGAGTTTGGTCATAAATAGCACCTGATGATATCTGTTTTCATTGTGTCATTTTCCACTGAAGGTAATAAAACCCTGCTATGTTTGAGGAAATAAACTCTTTATTGAAAACGTAATAAGGATGTACCCATTTATGGGTGACACTGTATAATAAGCCAGTAGTTATATTGCTTCAAGAAAGATTAATTATTATGCATGGTAATTAATGAATTTCCATCAAACTCTAATTGGCAAACCTTTATGGAATAATCCAAGCAGAAATTAACCTTTAAATCTTCTGAACTTTGCTTCATGTCATCAAACATTTCAAGAATGAATAAATTCAATACATAAACAGAGAATATGCAAACCATTGTTCAAGAGACGTTGGCAACTGCTGTTGATTGTTCATTATCATTAATTGCTTTTCATATTTCAAGACTGAAACCATTTGATTCAATACTGAACAGTTTGAACTTTAAAAGTTTTCCCTCCAAATATGTATCATCATCATCATCATCATCATCATCATCATCATCATCATGAGCCATTATAAGTCAAATACTGGACAAAGGCCTTTTTCATCTCCTTCCATGACGAGCCTTATTGCACTCATCACTGCCATGCCTCATTGTTGCTTTTTTTTTTATCTTGTCCCTCTATCTTGTCTTTTTTGGTTCTATTGTCCTCATTGTCTTCAGGGCACAAATCAGTTAGACTTTTGCTCCATGTGTTTTCCTTTCTTTTCATTATGTGTCCTGCCTGTTTCCATTTTTGTTGCCCAATTACTTGTAAAGTATCTTTTACCCTATTACACCTTCATAATCAATGTTGATCTTCTCTAGTTATTCCTATCCTCTTTCTATAGTTCTCATTGCTATTCTGAGTTGTTTTCAAGTAGTTTTATAAGTTTCCATGTTTTGCAACTGTACATAATAGTAGGTATAATGCATATATATATATATATATATATATATGTCTGGCTAAATACAATGGACAAGGAACATTGGTGATTTTGTATTAGATTTTTCTTGTTTCTGCACAAGAGAATGTTGTTTGGATTCAAAGAGTATTATAGTTGTCTGAATGTGTTATAATACCCAGCACTTTCAGCTAAACAACAAGACTTTTCCAAAGTTTTTGACAATTCCACAATTATTCTAACCATTTAATTCATAATGTAGATTCACTTCAAATTGAGAAGATTTATTTGTGCCCACTTTTCCAGTTGAAACAAGTGGGTACTGATGAAAAACTGCTTAATTCAAGAGCAAAAAAAGAAGAGTTAATGGAAGATATTGAGTGCTAATTGGAAATGCTTTGCTTCACTAACAGAGGGTACTTTGGTATCATTCATAGAAAGGGGATGAAATAAAGAGGAGGATGCTTGTTCATTTTCTGTTAGGTGGTGTGTAACCTTATATTTTTCTGAGATCATAAAAAACCCACTAAAAGACACAAATATCACTTTCCAAAAACAAATTAAATCAAATTTGATTTCCATTACAGCTATCTATCGATTCTATTATTATTTTTTTTTTGACAGCAAGTATGCTGCCCAATAAGACGGATTTTCATCTCATCATTATCATCATTGTCAGTTTTTTTTTATTGTCTGTTGTTGCACGAAGACCTTCCCTAGGGTTCACCACACCTTTCTGTCATTGGCGTTGTGGAACCAATATTCTCTGAACTTCTCTGGTTTGTTTCACTTGATCTCATATTCTGTCATTCCTGGTTCCACATTTGATTCCTGGTGATCAATGTTGTGAGTCGTGATGTCCATCAGTTGTCTGCCATTCTTGCAAAATGACCAGCCCATTGCCATTCAAGTTTTCTTATGGATTCTATGATGTCTCAGACTTGTATTTTTCCCCTGATATATTGTGTTGTCTTGTGATCTCTCCATGGAATGTTGAACATGATTCTAGTATGTACAACGTTGCATGGCTTTCAGTTTGCAAAGATTCATTGTCCAAGGTAAATGTAGTGGTCTTCTTTGTACAGTTTTGCATTTTCAATTTTGATCGTTTTGCGTTTATAACCTTTGTTTTGCTGAAGTTCATGTGGAAGCCAACTTTCTTGCTTTCTTCAATCATTTATGACAAAATTGGAACTTGAAAAATACATTTTGGATGCTAAAATACATGATATTTTCACATGAAAAGAGTTTCTCAGCCTTCAATTCTCATTCATTGCTTAATTATGGGAAAGAATTTCTTTCTAGGAAAGATCTCTCGAAAACGACTGTCTTTAACAATTAGTTCTTGGCAGTGGTTCATTGCCAAACAGATTCTTTGATTAACCATTTGTCTCACAGAATGGAATCCTTAATGACAATCTACACCCTTCCCCCACCCTCTTATACAAACTCATTATTTCATCCTTGTATTTTCTCTCTTTTTCCCCCATTTCTTCTTCCTCTACCCCTACCTCTCTATCTCCTTTCTATTTCTTTCCTTCTTTCCTATCTCCCCTTCCTCCAACTCCCTCTTCCATCTCTAAATCTCTCTTTGTATCTCTCTCTCTTTCTCTCTAAATATATATATATGTGTGTGTGTGTGTGTGTTTGTGAGTGTCTCTGTCAATACTTTAACAAGCTGTTTCTCTTCTAGCCATTGTAAACCTTGTTAGGGATAATGACTTCCTATTCATCATGACAGAAAGGCTATTTCCTTCCTTCTTATTAGTCAAATCCCTATGGGTCCCTTAAAAGGGGTCTTCATTGATCAAAGGAAATCACTTTTGAGGTAAATCAAAATGTTGGTCAGATATGGGGGGGGGCTCTCTTGAAACAAAACTATTTATCAAGATATGAAAAATGCTTCATTTGTGCAATACACCAAGTGTTGCAACTTTTATATTTGGACTGATATAAATGCAAATTTTTGTCTTTATTTTCTTAAAATTCTACTTTGAAAGTTCCCCAAGGATTCAGTGAGACAAGGTAAATCAGAATGTTTACTTTACCATTAATATTTTTATCATTATTGTGTTTAATGTTTTACCAAAGAGCTAGTTTCTAGTGCTAGAAGGAGATGGACTTTCATCAGTTCAAAGAAGATGGGTAGAAAGAAGAAGGCTGGACTTATACTAAGTTGAAACTGAATAAGTAGTCTCCCCCCCCACACCTTTTTTTACAACTCTGAAAAGGCAGCAAAACATTTTAGTCAATGCATGTCTGCTTTGTTGGAACATCTGGGATCTTTGCTTAAATTCGCAGCCAACCATACAATCCAGAGTATCTGTGCTTGAAAATTGCAGGCAGCCGTATTGTCCTGGTTCCCCTTCAAAAGGATGGTAGAACTCTATTGCCACCTCAGCATTTACCAACAGCAGATTGTTCACATCCTGTGGTCTAATCAGAAGTCAGCATTACTATTGGATAGAAATTTTTAGTGAGCTGAAAAATACAAATATGGACACAAAAACTTTTCACTAAATATCCAAGTAAAAAATTATCCCCAACCAATGTGGCTATTCCTTCCTTCTTATCTCTTACACTTATTGGATCTCTTTTGTGGAATACTCACACCTCTCTCTTTATACATATAGAGAGAGAGAAAGAGAGAGATAGAGAGATAGGTATCATAACAACTGACCCCTAGATAATGACTCTTGACAACTGTCCCCTGGACAATTTTGCCGTAGGCATGGTTATAGACTTGGCCAACTACTTAATTTCCACCAACTTCAACTTTGCCATTTTAGTTGCTATGCAATTGTCTAGGAGAAATTATCCAGGGGCAATGGTCCCAGAACCATATACATATGTATATATATATATATATATATATATATATATATATATATATATATATATATATATATATATATATATATATATATGTATATATATATGTATACACTAGTGTCTTCAGTCACATTTTGGTAGAAAAAAAAGCAAAATTATCAACTCAAATTTTATCAATACAATGATATTCTTTGCAGGAGAGTCAGAATAGATAAGAATAATGATTTCACAGATCTGGTTAGTTACTCAATAAAAACTGTTATATAATAAGCATCTTTTGACAGCATTCAATGTTGGGGGTGATCAATCAAAAAATTGGAAAAATGAGTGATCATTGGATAAGTTGCTTCTCTTGCCCTTTGTTGGGCAGTGATCAATTGAAAAGTTTTAAAAAAACACCAAAAAAGCTATTTAAGCATGGGAATTTAAAAAAAAACAACAAAAAAATTTTTTTCGAGACATAATAGGGTGTAACATGCATGACATGTATATAATCAGCCAACTAGAATTACAAAAGAAACCTATATTGGGAGTTTTGGATGATGCCTTCTACATAATATATTGATTTATACTAAATGTTTATCCTCACTCATGGCCTTGTGTCTTACTTAGCTTAAACAACTGAGCATCAAGCAATAGTTGAAGCCATAGTCAAGCTGATGGAGACCCTTTTATGGTGGCCCTGTACCAAACTACGATATGCTTTGTAACTATTTATTGCCTCAAACATTTATACTATGAATATACTGTAATAACTGAAGTCTTCAATATGGATCTAAACTAATACAACTGGTGTATAAGTGTATGAGCACAGACAATACAAACATCCCCTGTTATAACAAAGGTTTTAGGGCCCAAGAAAGGCAACCATGTTTTAACCAAATTGCGATGACCAGAGTTGCCAATCTAGCTATTTTCAAGCCAGGCCTAGCTAGTTTGGGGCTAGTTCAAGATATTTTGGTGTTAAAAATATAACCCTAGATCCATAAGAGTAATATTTAGGGGAAGGGGTCCACCATCCATCTGTGTTATGTAACGAACTGTATCATAATGGGGAAAATATATAGGCCTACCACATTATAATGGGGAAGGCTTATATATCTTCCCCATAATAATGTGGTAGGGTTATATATGTCTGTACCTCCAAGGGGGTTTGTGTATATATGACTGTCCAACAAGTGATCACAGCATCATTCGTTGTTGCAGATTTCGTTCAGGCTTATCATCTCTTTCAACTTCTGATGTGAAAATCAAATGACCATTAAAATCCCTCTCACAAAGACGATGCAAATTCTACTTCCAGACATTGTTTTCCATATACATATATATATATGTATATATATATATATATATATATATATATATATATATATATATATTGTTGTTTTCCATATATATATATATATATATATATATATATATATATATATATATATTGCCCTCTCCATTTTTGAATTAGTTGATGTACTTTTGATTGTTGTTGTAGTTAGTCAAAGTTTGATAAAGACGATTCGGAAATAAGAGTTGACAGGTTGAAAAGATCAATCAAATAAAAAAAAGAAAGAAAAGCAAACGCAAATATCCAACAAAAGAAATAATTAGTTGAGACAATCGTTTCATTGATATTGGCGGCAAAATATAAAACAGATGAAAATTTAATTATTAACCAAGCCACTTATACTAAGTTTTTCTCTTTATTTAGTATTCATCATGATATGGACAGTTTTGTCTCAACTCTTATATTCATAGACAGTTTGTAATTGACAGTGGAATTCTTCAATGAATAGATTTAATATTAATGGTACTCTTCCATAAATTGAACAGAAAATTTTTAAAAAAATACACCTAATGGTCAAAGGGAAATGATTTTGATCATAAAGTGAACAATTCTATAAGATAGTGCAAGGCTACTTTTGGGCCCTACCCAGCCACATACGTAGAGTTCAAACATTCTTGTCTTTTAGTCACCCTCCATTTACAATGGTAGCTCTATGCGAGAAACTCTCGGCACCTCCTTCCCCAACCAGCTGGCCCTCTGGATCCCAGTGTAGTGCTCTGGTTGCACCCACTGTTCTGAAGCTCTGTATAAACATATTGGTCTTAACAGTGGAGAGAATAATTTTATTTCATTTAAAAATAAGTAGATTATTGTTGCTGTGGTATTTTATGTGCAGGGGCATAGGTATAGATTTGGGTGGCCTTTAATCCTAAAAAAAAGGATATACAACCAATGCATCCCCCTGATAGTCACCTATGGAGCTGAGACATGGAACCTAAACAAGGGATAAACCCAGAGATTGAGAAGCATGCAACATGCACATGAAAGAATTATGCACAACCTCACATGGAGAGATCATAAGAATGCACAAAATAGGAAAATCGAGACATCATAGAATCCATTAAATAACTCAAATGGCAATGGGCTGGACATGTTGCAAGAAAACCAGATAACCGGTGGACATCACAACTCACTACATGGATCCCCAAAGATCACATGCGCAACTGAGGCCTACAGAGTACTAGATGGAGAGACGAGCTAGACAAATTCAGGAAGTATTGGCTCTGCGACGCCCTCGATAAAGAAGTCTGAAAAATCCTGGGGAAGGTCTATGTCCAACGATGGATGTTAAGAGACTGATGATGATGATGATGATGGGCTTGGCTCCCATCAAACGTTGGAGATTTGTTATTGTGTAATATCATTAGAAATGCAGTAGGTGAACTACTCTCAATTTCATGAAGTGTAGAGTACCCTGTTAGAGGTCGTTTTTATATAGACTCCCCCCCCCATCCTGATGGTAAGAGATGAAGATAGAAAAAAAAGAGGAAGATAGAAGGAGAAAAGAAAGATGAAAGGAAAAAAAAGGAAGAGAAGGAAAAGAAAAATAGAGAAAGAAGACAAAGAAAAAGAGAGAAAGGGGAAGGAAGAGAGGAAGAGGGAAAAGAAAGAGAGAAAATAAAAGAAGATAGAAGAGAAAAAGATAGAAGAAGACAGAAAAGACAGAGAGAAAATGGAGGAAAAAGGAAATGGTGAGAAAAACAGAAAATAAAATGAGGAAAAAAGGAAAAAAGTTCTACAAAGAAAATAAAAAAAGACTTCTTTACGAAAATAGAAATAAATAAATAATTTAAATAAAAAAAAAGCAAAAATATTTTCTCAGTTTAAATATTTTCTTTTATTAAATGCAATGTATTTTTGTATTTCATTTCGTGAATTTGAAAAATTAGAATTTTACATTGTATGGATAAAAACCTGTGTTAATCAAATATTACAATTGTACTTTGTTTATGGAAGATTTTTTTCCATCGTTAGAAACCATAAACCAAAACTGTCAACATAGGATTCTTTGGTTTTCAAGTTGGTCTGGCTGGCTATCTCTGTATGTATCATGCGTACAGGCCACACCAATGGAGAGTTGAAAATTTGAACATTGTATATATTATGTATAGAAAAAAACATTTTATTTTATTCTTTTGAAATACCCCTCAAAAAATAGGTTTTCAAATGGGGGTTCAATCAACAATGTATGTTCATGGTGAATTGATCCCTACTTTATGTCCAGTTGCATTTTTAGTGATCCACCAAAAAACAAGAGGAGGGATAATTTTTTAATTGATCACCCCCATGATGGTGTGCTGCCAAAAGATGTTGGTGACATAACAGTTTCTATTGAGTGTCTAACCTGACCTGATTTCAGTTCATTTTTCTATTATTTCCTTTCGGAAGTAATTGCTGGAGATTTTTTAATATGCTGAGTTTCATTTTGACGCGTCAAGTTGGTGTTCTTGAAGGAATTGCAATTACAAGAAGTAACAAAAAAAACCCTCGTTCATGAATAATAATTACAAACATAACTGTTGTAATCAGGATCCA
>OY735223.1:6050457-6157957 GCA_963457665.1 Thysanoteuthis rhombus
TTTACATTGAAAGAGTTAGGGGTAAAGGAGAGGCTGAGAGAGGGAAGTCGTAACATGAAAATCATAAAGAGGGTTTGTAGTGGGAGAGAGAAGCAGGGTGGAGGTATATGAAAATGTAGGGGGTGAAACAAAGATTGGAAAAGGAGTGAGACAAAGGGGATATGATACTACCAAAACTCTTCACTGTAAGCACCTTTCAGAGAACAGACAAGGAAAATGTGGGAGTTAACACAGACAGAATATTTTTAACAATTATGGATACTTTGTTGATAATACATCAATATCAGAAACTGCAGAGAATCTGCAAAATATATTGAGTGATCTAAATAGAGAAAGCAAAAAAAAAAGAGTTAAAGATGTACAAAACAAAGACAAAAACGTTCAATAATAAAGTCTTGAAAAAACCAACAGATCAGATAGTGAAGTCTTAGTAGAAGTTGTGAAATTCATTTACCTTAGGTCAAGCGATGGAGCTAGGAAAAGACTATGGAAAGGATATAAAACAGTGCATAGCCATTGGTTGGTTGGAAAGCATTTGGTATAGGTACATAACAAAAAGCATTATGCTTAATATGTTAAGTATATAATCAATGCATAATATCAGCTGTAACATACAAGTAAAAAGCCTGGAAACTCATAAAATCATCCAAAAACAAACTCAGAATAATTCAAAGGGCAATGGCGAGATTAATATCAGGAAAAACTTTTAGCCATGAAAAAGATCAACATAGATCCGAAAGAAGACAATGGTGAAGGATATTGCACAAGTAATCAAGTTGCAAAAATGAAGATGGACAGGGTACACAGCAAGAATGAGGGACAACAAGTAGAGCAAAAAAGGTAAACCAATAGGTAAGTATGGGACAGTGAATGCAATAGGAAAAGACCAGACACAAAATAGAGGGACGAGGTAGAAAGTTTTGCTGGTAAGATATGGTAGATGTTAGCACAATCACACTTGTCACTGAGGGAGATGGACTTATAATGGCTACTGCTACTTACGACATACAACTTGGGTGAAAAAAACTTTCTTTTGGAAATTGGTAATACTTTTATTATTTATTGGCCGATTGTAGCCAAAGTAGCTCTAATCTGGACCACACAATGGTAGAATTTGCCAGCTGTGTTGAAATTCAACATTGGCTCATGCGTTGTTGACCGATTTTGAGATGGCCTCGATTTACCTGATGTTGATAAAACACAGAGAAACAGATTTATGATGTGTGTTGCTATGATAACCGGAAGACAATTTCATCCGAGTGAAAATAGAAATTATGAAAGCATACAGAAGGAGGAGAAGAGCAAGTTCTAAACTGCTTGATTCAATTTAGGAAATCATTCGTGCATCAAAGACATTTGCGCTGGAAGAATTCCCAAGCAGCTGAAACAATAGTGAACAGGTCTGGCAAGTTGATCAATTGAAACCGTCACATGACCAACATTTTTTTTGCAGCATGCCGTGTTGGGAGCGATCAATTAGAAAATTGGAAAAAGGGGCAATCAATGAATCACTCACTTCTCTTGCTTTTTGCTGGGCAGTGATCAATAGAAAAGTTCAAGAAAAAAGGGTGAATGTTACCTGACACAAACTAAAGAATTAATTTAGTACAAACTTACATTGTAAATTGAAGCCCCCACTTAAAACCTATTTGGGGGTGGGGGGGTAAAAAAACTCTACCAAAAATGTTTTCTCTAATCATTATTATCAGCAGTCTGCTCGATAAGGGCTTTTACCATCTCCTTCCATGACAACTGTGATTTTGTTAAACTCTGCCATGTGTTACCTTATCTGTTGTCATCCATTTTTGCTATATATCTCGCCCATCTCCATTTTTGTTGATTAATTATTTGTATAATATCCTTCATTCTAGTCTTTCTCCTGATCCATATAATAAGGAATAAATGTTCAAATTTTTAGCCCTCTAGCTCTATTGGTATGACTTGTATGTGTAATAAATAGCCAGCCAGTCTCACTTGAAAACTGAAGAAACTTACGATGACAGTCTTGATTTTAAATGAAAGAAATACTATTAAAAAATTTATAATGGTTGAGTAAGCTTTATCAAATGAAGACTAAATCAAGTTAATAAAACTAATACTACTATAACTAGTGACTTCTGGGGATTTCTAAGAAGGTAATTCAATCTTCATTCATGCGATCAGCCAGAAATTCAGTTTCATGCCTGAAAAGTGATCCCTCACTTTCTAGGTACCCAAAGGGAATTGCAATGCGTTAATCTTGCAAATCGAAGTGTAGAGAATTTCATAGTTTAATGCAAAGGAAATTAGCAAAACAATTCTAAAGAACGGATTGTTGGATTTGATCAACGTGACATTTCACCCCAGAGGAATTCTCCATCCAAAGAAAAATCAGAATGTAATTAATCAGATGGAAACTTAATTAAAATAAGGAGTTGATTCCATCTTTTACAATTAAAAAAAAATTAGATGGGTAAATCAATTTTTTGCATAAATATTGATTTCTCCTGTTATAAAAGCTTCCCTCTTCATTTTGCTCTTGCTTTTCTTAATAAATTCCAGTCAATGGGGTTTCGATCTGCCTCTGTGGATTTTGTCTTTCATTCTTAATGATGAGTTTTATTAAAGGAAAATGTCAACTTTAATTTGAATTATCAGTTTCCCCAGTTACCAAAAACACCGCTTTATTTTAAGCAGAAATAATGTGAAGTGAAGAAGCAATTACCATTATTTTTATATGGTAAAAAATCTTTGAACGTTCCCAAACTCAAAAAATAGTGATGACTGTAAATCAAGTTGAGTTATCAAATATTTGAAAGGTGCATTTGGCCAGCTGGGGAAACCTGTAAATGAGAAACATTTTATGTACAGTGTAAAGTACGGTATTCATTTGTGTAAAATGTAATCTCTCTGTCCTTATCTCTCACCTGAGACTTTACTTCCCGACCACTGATTGCAACAATACAAAATGTTTGGACAAGAGTTTTGAAAAAAAAAAACTGAAAAGAACAGACAGTTCAAAACCCACAATGTCGTTAACACAATTTTTGATAGCATTTGCCAATATTTGTTTTTTCAATAAGACTGTTTCCAATCGATTAAAAGAAAGAATCATGTAAAGCAGCCAAAAAGTTTTTTAAAAGATAAGACTCCAAAAATGGACTCTGACTTTTTTTCTTAGAGCCTTGCTATATTTTTTGTTAGTATACATGACATTAAAAAGAAAAAAAAAATTTCTATTTTTTTGCTTGCTCTCTCTATCCTTCCTTTCTCATATACGCTATGAACTGATTCAAATTTAGTCTAAATGAAAAACTTCCTTAGTTTCATAGAACTGTCAACTTTCATCCCAGTTAATAAAAAAGCATAAATCTATTTTCCTTTCAACAACTTGACCCAAATTCATCAATATTTTCCAGCATCATAGATGAATAAATACAATCATAGATTCGGAGAGGAAGAGAAATTTGTAAGTTATACTTATGCCAAACTATACTAATCTTATCACTGATGGCAATAGGTAAAATAAACTCTTTGCACAAGAGAAATTTTTTTCATCTTTAAGTAAACAAAAATAATTTAGATGAGGAAGCAAATAAAGGAAGTGAATGGAATACAAAAAGAAAATGAAATTATCCAATCGTAATTGATTTGGAGAAATCGATTCAATATTCTTGATTTACATTTTAAATCAATATTGCTAATTGCCTTTGCTTTTTCTCAATTTCTAACAATAGATTTCTATGTTACTCATGTTTTACAGTCATATTGTCTATCGTGTCACCCGTTTCCTTGAGACCAACGATGAGACTGACGAAACTGGGTCATACAGAGATGTACCTCAAGGTAGCCTAATTGGAGTGATGAGACACTAAAAATAGATACAAAACAGGTATGGTTACTCACTCAATAGAAACCGTCACATGATTAATATCTCGTGGCAGCATTCTGTGTAGTGGGGTGGGAGGGGGGGGGTCAATAAAAAAATTAAAAAAGGGGTGACTGATGAATAAGCTACTTTTCTCGCCTTTGTTGGGCAGTAATCACTAAAAAAGTCCAAATATTCAAAAACCAAGTGTGAATGCTTCTGGACACAAACTGGGAATCAATTTAGGATAAACTTACATTGCAAATAGAGCCCCTATTTAGGTGGTTGGGGATTTTAAAAAAACCCACAAACATCTCTCTGAAACATAAGGAGTAAATGTCAAAATTTTCAGCTCTCTAGCTCCATCAATGATGTCTGTATAAATGATACAGACAACCAGACACTCTTAAAAACTGAAGAAATCTACATTGAGAGGTTTGGTGACTGTTTTGGTTGATAGTTTCAAATCAAGAAATATAAAAATCAACCTTGTCTTAGGATTCTAGTAACAAAATATTTCTTTAAAAACTAGAACGTACTGTTCATCACTTTGGTTTTGATATAATTCACATGAATGCTCTAATTTATCAATAACTTATAATGTAATGACACCTCACAGTATTCAATTCATCAACTCAGTAATTCCCACATGATGACAACCGGTCATAACTTTGGCAAGAAACCTTGTTTCTCCTTCAACAATACTTTAAACGTTGGCCATAATTTCTGACCTCTGTCCATTTGAGTTGTGAATGTCTCAAATGCAAATGGACTTTGGTCAGTCTCCCTATTGGTGTTCGGTCACATTTCACACGTCATAATGCTGCCATCTTAGCTAGACTGATCAATATATGGCAACAATAGTTATCGGCTGGCAGTCCTTTATGGGCCACTCTGAAAGGAAAATTGCAATATAAACATCTGTGGTCGCCACGGAAGTGTTGCTGTTACAGGACTGTCACTTCATTGGGTCGTATTTCCATTGCTTTCATGGCAGGTTAGACCATTGGACAGGAGGTCACCAAGTTAACATTGGAATCTCAACCAATTATATTCAGTAACCCTTTAGGTATTAGACAGGCTGGCTCAAGGTACTGACCACAAGGTGGTTGCAAATGTTTGGCAGGTGGTGTCATGAATCTGAAAGTGTAGCACTTCCAAAATACAAATGTAAAAATGAATAAATTAAATAGAATAAAAGGAGCCAAAATAAGTTCTGAAACTTTGATGCTGTGTCGGAACTTTTTGTTTACCTGATTAGTGTAAATGTTTTATTCCTATATATATATTAATTTTTCTTGTGAAGCATGATTAAATGATACTTTTGGGCTTTGCTAAACTCTGGTAAATAGTGTATTCATTGCTCAAGCAGAAAAACAGGGTTCGTACACAGCTAGTTTGATTGTTAACAAACGCGGAAATAAGAACAAACAAATAGGCTAACAACAGTGATAAGTTTTAATTCAGGAGTGAATTGAAATAAAGAAGGACTGGAGTTTCTGCCGACATGGAATATGTTTGGAGAGATCTACCAGGATAAGGATGAGGAGATAAGAAGAATGAAGGGAAAGGAATGTCACCAACTAAATGTAAGGACATAAATGATGAATGAAGAACGCAGATGAAGTACATATAAGGATCGATTGTGTGAAGAGATGAGAAGAGAAGAGATAGTGAAAGGTGGGAGCTTTCTTGTCGTTGATAGTACTGGTGTCAGAGTTGGAGCAGAGTTGTGTGAACACTTGAATTTCCATATAGGTTGGATTGCTCCAAGATAATACGTGGAATCCAGGTTCAGTGTGTGAGCCATACTGCCAAGGAAGTGAATTAACTTGGGGGCTATTCTCTGATAGACTCTCGATGGACAGACCATGAAAGACACAGATCTTGGAGTTTTATCCATGCGTGTTTCTCAAAGTAAAGAAATTTAGGAAAGAATATTGTGACTATTGGATAGTAAAAAGTCTCACCATTTCATTCACTAGAGTGACAAGTGATACACGTTTGGAGCATGTGGTAAAGACACGGTGGTGTAGCTGTGTAGCTGCGTAGCTGTGTGTATGTGTGAGGTCTCGACATTGGTGAAGTGAAATGGGCAAAGTTAGTTCAGAGATAGGTCACGGTGGAAAATGGCTAAAATCGGATCGGCCGGGAGGTTGGTGAAATGATAATGATCTTAGGGAGAAAGAAAGAGAGAGGAAGAGTAGCCGGCCACAAAAGCCTGGGCCAGAGGCTTGAACAGCTAGGGGTCCGAGTGCCATGCGCACTAGACTATGTGCGTCCAGGGGTTCTATCAGGGTCATGGAAGTGATGTTTTCAATATCGAGCTAAAAGATGAGTTTCGTATTTAATTCCTGACAAAAAGAATAGGGGGCACTACAATACCATACATTTATGGGCACTGATGTTCAGTTTGCCCAGATCAGGAACCCTAAGTTTGGCCCTGGTGTCATAGGAAAGCTTAGTAGTTAGAACTCTTGACCGTGAACCATAAGATCAACAGTTTGATTCCAGGATCTGCTGGAAAACAGCTCAAGTGGTGAGTGATTGAACAGGAAGCCATATTGGTTTCTGATTGACACTTGAGATATGCACAGAAGAATAGCTCAACAGTTAGAGCATAGGTCTGCAGGTCACAAGGTTTCTGATTATCATACTTTGTATATATATATATATATATATATAATAATAGCCCAAGTTTTACGGCATGGGTCTACAGGCCACAAGGTTGATCATTACAGCCTTTACAATCTAAAAAAATTAAATTTGAACATTAAAATTAATGCTTGAAATTAGAAGAACACAGAATGAAATTAAAAAAAAAAACAACTTACTTATTCTCCTGATTGAACAATCAACTAAACTATGTATTGTTTCTTCGTGTAATTACTGATGTTTTTGTTTTTTATTGGAGAATAAACTTGAGAAAACAATTTGAATAAATTTGAAAGTTTTTGTACAGAATACATTCTTATCCAAAAAGGGATAGAGTTCATCTTATTTTGCAATTCTACAATGAAGATCGAAACTTCCACCTTCTACTCTCTTCAATCTATAAAAACTTCCCTTGGGTCCTGGAAATGCCAGAATAACAAATTGCTGTATTATTAATGGAGTTCCCAACAGACGATAGCAACTGGAGAATTAATGGAACTTGGCTACAGAATAGATTTGCAACTTCTAGAATAAATATAAGTGAGTTGTATACCCTAAAGGCAGAGAAACGCCTACCAATATCAGGTAAAAAATCTATCAACAACAGGTTTGATTAGTCACTCAATAGAAACTGCTAAGTCACCCACATCTTTTGGCAGCATACCATGCTGGGGGTAATCAATTAAAAAATTTGAAAAAGAGGTGATCAATGAATAAGTTACTTCTCTCACCTTTTGTTGGGCAGTGATCATTAAAAAAATCTGAATTTTCAAAAAGCAAAGTAAGGAAACAATTTAGCATAAACTTGCATTGCAAACTGAATGCCCCCCCCACTTGAAATCTATGGGGGAATTTTCCATAAAAGATTTTTTTTCTATACATAATAAGGTGTGAATGTTTAAATTTTCTGCTCTATAGCTCCTTTGGTAAGACTTTTACTCATAATTCATACATATAGGGATAAGCCAGCCAGCCAGCTAGCTAGCCAGACCAACTTGAAAACTGAGGCACCTGTGGTGACAGTTTTGATTGACGGTCTCTAATAATCCTAAAAACAAAAAACTGTATCCTAGCGGCTACCAGTGATTCATTAAACTTTTTCCAGGCAAAGAAGTAGGGGATCATTTTGTTCAATTGAAGATAACTTTTAACACATTTAAGCCGGGAGTGCGCACATGTGCACTTCAAACGTTGCAGCCATTTTGAACATGGCAGCCATTTTAAATGCATGACAAGGTCACATGACCATTATATTTGCCATTAATGAAATCCATATCTTATAATAACCTTCACAATGATATATGTTAAAGTCTCTAAGGAAAAAGAAAACCTAAATCCATCCATTATGTCCATGCTTTGAAATACTAAAAAAAAAACAGGCTTTAATGCGTTAATAATATCCCAGTTATGCATAAAATAGCAAGGTAGCAGACTGGACTCTTTAGCCTTGGGTGGCAACCAGTCAAGGGAAAGGGTAACCATGAATTCCAAACCAGCTCATCAGAGACTAGTAGTAACAAATAAGCCTAATTAGCCACAACCTTAAAAAAATACAATTGTTATGGGGTGAGTTGGGAAAGGCCTGTGTCCAGCAGGGTCACCTGAAATCACTGCTGCTGCCGATTTTGAAAGAATAAAAAAAAGTAATGTGCGAGGAACAAATCTTAGAAATTTCAGACAATAATAGCAACCATTGCTTCAATACTTTAATATTCTATATGCCACAAAAATTTTAACGTGAGAATCACCACAACGTTCAACATAGGTTTCTTCAGTGTTCAAGTAGGTCTGGCTGGCTGGCTGGCTGAGTATGTATGTATGTATGTATATATGTATTACGTGTACAGGTTGTACGAATGGAGCTAGGAGGACAAAAAACTAAACAATTACTCCTTATTATACCTAGAAAAAAATTCCACCAACATATGTTTTAGGGGGGGGGGATTCAATTTTTAAAGTTTTTACTCAGCTGGTCCTTTATTTTGTATCTGGCAAAATTCATGTTTTTTTTTTTGAAAATTTTGACTTCTTTAGTTATCACTGCCCCTGAAAAGTGAGAGAGGTGACTTATTCTTTGATCACCCCTTTTTCCTATTTCTTAATTGATCACCCCCAACATGGCATGCTGCTGAAAGACGTTGGTCACATGATAGTTTCTATTGAAAGACTAGCCAGACCTGTTATATATATATATATATATATATATATATGTATATATATATATATATATATATATATATATATGGAACAAATGTATGTAAATTTATTGAGCAGAACAAATATCAAATAAATAGAAAAATGATTTTTAGGCTTTATGTCCATTTATTTCTAAAATAACCAATTATG
This sequence comes from Thysanoteuthis rhombus, assembly GCA_963457665.1. Taxonomy (NCBI): domain Eukaryota; kingdom Metazoa; phylum Mollusca; class Cephalopoda; order Oegopsida; family Thysanoteuthidae; genus Thysanoteuthis; species Thysanoteuthis major. Next base: position 6,059,306 of record OY735223.1, read on the forward strand.
GCAGATATTAATCTAAATAAAAGTCATGAACATCAAAAGATGAAAAACAAAACTGATCGGCTAATACATTAAAGAGAAAGAAAGAAAACAAAACAAACAAGGAATTGATAATTTGGTTTGTTTTGAAAACAAATATTTTTCTCTTCAAAAGCAAGCTAGCATGATATTTCTAATTTAAATGACTGGATATTTGCAAATAAAGCTATTACCTTCTTCAAATAATCTCCATATCATCATATTTTCTTCATAATTCATACAAAAAAAAGACAAAAAAAAACCACAGCAAATTAAAATGGCTGCTATTGCTAAATGGAAAGCATAACGACTGCTCATGAAGTGAAACTTTCTCTTCTAGGAGAAAATAAAATGGCCATCACTCTTAAATTAACAATTTGAAATTGAATGGAATAAAAAGAAAGAAAAACAAAATCATTTCAAACAGCCAAAAAGTTAACTGAAAATACCTTAAAAATCCTGTGTTTATCATTCATTTCTATCGTACAAATATACAAGGCTGAATATTTCATTAATAGGGCCTTACAGCATTGCCTCGAGTATGACCCTACAAGTATGCAAAAGCTTATAAAAAATTTCATTTGAGAAACAGAATGAACCTGCTTGAACAAACAGATGTAATGACATTTTTCTTTCTCTAATTCTTTTTAGATTTTTTTTTATTTGTTTTTTTTATATCCCCGATTTAATCATGAGAAACGTTGAATACCATTTCCAATATAACGAGTTTCACGTCATAGCATTCCTTTATTTGACTTGTGCTGTTTCAGAGATAATCAAGCATTTCCGGTGGGCATGTGATTGCTCTTTCCATGTAAAAAGCTAAGATTTCGAATGCTGATTTTCAAGGCAAGGAGCCTCTACACTTGAGAGTCTGAGGTAACAAAATCTTTTTATTTCCTCTCCATTTGGTCTAGGTATTTTGCCTGGTCAGGTTAGGCTTAAAAATACTTCGCTGGGTCACAAGATTTAGCGCTGAAACAGTTCTGTTTCATTATTATTTTTGTGACTATCTACCTTCATCTTCATTGATGTTGCTTTTTATAGCAACCAAACTCAGGTTGGGAAATCTTCAGTAGCCAGTAAATAAATTAACAGAGTGAATTTTTATGACCCTCTATACCTGAGGGTGGCTTGCTCAACATGCAACTGTTCTTACCACTGGACTACTGGAAATCTGTGGCTAACATTGGTCCAAGTTAAAGCCTTAAACTCATTCCCTATCATAATCTATGTTTTTTAGTTCTGTTCAATCAAATTTCATTTTTATTCTTATTTTAGTAAATGAAGAATGGCAATTTTACTGTTGAACAAATCTCAGATGTACTTTTGCCAGTGATCATTCAGAAAGAGACAAAGAATTTCATCAAAGTGGACTTCAATAAATTTTCATTTTCAAACTTTATTTACTTAGGTTCTCTTCTAGTTCAAATTCTCATGGTTGTTCAAGAGTCCCTAGTATTTTCAAAGCTATAAATATTTCACAGAATATGTAAAGTTGCCATCTCAGTTAATAATTGAACAACCGTTGCATAAAGATTAGAAGTCATTTAAAGAAAAATTCCATAAAAGAATAAGAATGGTCAGAATTAATTCTATTTATGACATCACTGGAAAACATCTAAGATTAAAGAAGTAAAGAAACGAGTTTAAAGAGTAAAGAAACATCTATATTAATAAGCCCGTTGGAATAAGGCTCCAAAATGGCCAAAAAAGCTTTTAGAAGGGTTCTAATAGAGTACTGATGCCAATTTTCAACTCTGTAGGCAAAACAGTATGGACAGGAGTGCTGAAACACACAAACACATGCACATATAAAACCTTTTGCCACATTTGGTGGCTACAGTTGTTCAATAACATTGAAAGTATAACATTAGGACCAAGTAATTAACAAAAAATTCTACAAGCATGTAAATCAAATTCTCATTTGTTTATTCTTGATAGAAAAAAATAGGTCTGGTTAGTCACTCAGTAGAAACTTTCATGCAATCAATATCTTCTGAGAGCATACCATGTTTGGGGTGATCAATGAATAAGTTACTCTTTTGGCTTGTTAGGCCATGCCCACTAAAAAAAAACTGGAATTTTCAAGAAACATGCATGGACACAAACTAGCAATTAATTGAGCATAAGCTTGCATTCCAAACTGAACCCCCCACTAAAAACTTATTTGAGGGAGGGAATTTAAAATAAAAACAAAAAAAAAGTTTTTTCTGGACAAGAAGTAAATGTTAAAATTTTCACTCCTCTAGCTCCATCAGTGAGGCGGCAGTATACTTGTTACATACATATATAGCTAGACAGCCAGACTGGCTTAGAAATTGAAGAAACCTATGGTGAGAATTTTGGTCGGCAGTTTCTAAAATATTCTTGGGTAATTTGGTCAAATATTCTGACATTTTTTCAAGCAAAAGATGGATTTTATGAAAGCTGTTAACAGCCAAACCGAGGCTGAATGATCTCTTCCTGAGAAAGACAGATCTGAGCAGGAGATTGTCCATCTTGTATTGCATGCTCACAGCCATGAGTCAGACTCTTGTAGACACAGCAATCATGGAAGATGACAAGATGAATCTGGACTTTGTGTTGTTATTTATATTTGGTCTGTGTATATATCAAACCAGAGGCACAACTAGTATAGCAGTAATGGCACATACAATTGAACTGGCAACCTGAGTTCAAACTATGGACAGGGCTGTTTATGATCTATTCAAACTAATGTCCTTGAGAGAGGCATAAATCCATCTCTATTCTTCCAGCTATAGGTAAAATAGCAGAACTGATTGGGCTCTCTCGCGTAAGGAAGGCAGTCTAAGAGAAAGATAACTGATTTCATACAAAGGAGTGGAACCCCTTTAGGGTGGTCAGCACCCAATTTGACATCCTTCCCTCGGCTCCGGCAGCCAAGCTGATGCTAGACATATCACTTTCTTCTTCCCTTTGGACTACATCAACAGTAGGATCGAGAGCGGAATTTTAATGACTGGGTATCTCAGGATCTCCATATGCTTTACCCATTCATGTGCCCCGGAGGCAGAACGAAAGCCATTCATTCAATTTAATGCACTTGGACTCAGGAGTAGAGGTACAAACCCACTTGCTGTACGGAAAGTTGAAAGATCTCTATTTCAAGAGATTAACATAGAAAAGTCACCAATGAACACACTGCAAAGATTGGAAGGTGGATTTATCATGATCGATATTTCCAATATGAATGAGAGATCAAGAAAGAGCAAAATCTCTCGACAGAGATACTTGTTTCCCATTGCTCTTACTCAGCAACATAGATCAGAAAAGAAGATTGTTCCATTAGAATTTATATTTTAGTTTAATCTCATCATGGATACATTCTATGCTGCTCATTTTAGCAGTACCTGCTCCTACTAAATGGAACCACCATGGCATCTCATTTCATTCACTGCTGGTACATAAAACAGTCATTTAAATGAAAAAATCAAAAGGAAAAACTATGCAAATATCATACTGCGTCCAATGCATACTCATGTATAAATTTAATGAATTATTAAAAACTTGTAATTGAAAATGTTCTCAAGAGAGTTGAATGTTTCCCATACCTTGACAGCACCAGCATAGATCAGAAAAGAACATTGTTTTAATTGAACTAGAAATAATCAGTCATTGATTACATCAATGATTCTTAAACTATTCCAGAGCCATTCAACCGTGACTTACTTGGAAACCAAAACTGTCAACATAGGTCTCTTTAGTTTACAAGTCAGTCTGGCTATGTTTGTGTTGCATATACATTTCAAATTCAAAAGAAATGTAAGTGAAGATAAATACAAAAAAAGTAATGATTTATTCCATTCAAATTCATTGATTCAATTATAAGAAATCTTTTCTTGAAACTATTATTATCAACTGTTCCTCTTGCTATTTTTTTTCAAATAATTCACACAGCTTTTTAAAAATGTAAACAAGAGGTTTCTACCACAATTAACTCTGAGTTGCTGTTTACCAAATGATTTTTAGATGAAAATTTTCTACAATCTTTTTTCTTATAAATAACACTAAGATTGTTACAATAAAATCAATATGGTTACTAGTTTTGAGCATTTTTATCAACATGTCTCTTTATTATTAACAGTCAACTGGCATTAATGCTTGTCTGCTAGCAATTCCAAGGGGGAAGAAACCAATGAAAAATGATAGAATGACTAAAACAAGATTTTTTTATCAAGTATAAACTGTTCTATTCAGTATGAACTGTTCTATTCAGTATGAACTGTTCTATTTGGTATGAACTGTTCTATTCAGTATGAACTGTTCTATTCAGTATGAACTGTTCTATTTGGTATAAACTGTTCTATTCAGTATGAACTGTTCTATTTGGTATGAACTGTTCTATTCAGTATGAACTGTTCTATTTGGTATAAACTGTTCTATTCAGTATGAACTGTTCTATTCAGTATGAACTGTTCTATTTGGTATGAACTGTTCTATTCAGTATGAACTGTTCTATTTGGTATGAACTGTTCTATTCAGTATGAACTGTTCTATTCAGTATGAACTGTTCTATTTGGTATGAACTGTTCTATTCAGTATGAACTGTTCTATTCAGTATGAACTGTTCTATTTGGTATGAACTGTTCTATTCAGTATGAACTGTTCTATTCAGTATGAACTGTTCTATTTGGTATGAACTGTTCTATTCAGTATGAACTGTTCTATTCAATATGAACTGTTCTATACTGACAAAATGTGTGAAATTGCAGTTGAAAGAACCAAACAAAAAAAAACAAGCAAAATTTCCCCAGTGTTAATTAGAAATTACCTTTTTGATGACTGGAACTGAAAGTCAGGTAATGACATCAGACTCTATTTCTTTGCCAGAGTACACTCATCTAACAATAAATGGAAGTGGCTGGAATTTTTCGGTTGTTTCTTCACTAACAACCAATCCAGAAAATGATAAATACAAAAAGCACGCAGAGAATGCTTACCCTTGTTGATGCTTTTGTCACAATAAAACTAAATGAAAATCAGTTCACGAATAATTACGACGCAGGGGTGGTAACTAAAATTCGTAGATTTTCCCCAACCTTTAATCAATTCTTTCTCAGTCCACGGCTCACTTATCCATCAAATGTCATTGAAATCCATCCAGAACTTTTGAAGATACTGTGTGGACAATCATGAGTAAGTAGTCATAAATATATGAAAGAAATAAAAAGAGCATCTCAAGGAAAAAATTTCTGAATCCGCCTCAAAATTTAATCAATTCTCCCTCAGCTCATGGCTCACCTTTCTGCAGAGTTTCATTGAAATTCATGGAGAACTTTTGAAGATATTATGTGGACAAAGAGACAGACAAAGCAATTACATACAGCCCTTTCCAAGTTTGTTGGCAGGAAAAAAAAGAGAGCATTCAAATTTATAATTGAGAGGCAGAGAGAGTATATGTGCTTGCAAAAATTTACATGTGCATGTGTGTGTGTGTGAGAGAGAGAGAGAGAGAGAGAGTTTATATGTTTGTGTGTATGTACATGAAAGAGAGAGAGAGAGAGAGAGAGAGAGTTTATATGTGCGTGTGCGCACGAGAGAGTTTATTCATTTGTGTGTATGAGAGACTTTACGTGTTCGTGAGTGTGTTTGAGTATGTGTGTAAGAGAGAGAGAGGGAGAAAAGGAGAGAGAGAGAATTAATATGTTTGTGAAAGAGAGAATTTATGTTTGTGTGTGTGTGAAGGGGTTAATATGCTTGTGTGAGCGTGTGTGAGAGAGAGGAAATTCATACATTCAAGTGCGTGTGAGTGTATGTGATAGGGAGTTCATATGCTTCTGTGTATGTGTATGTGTGTGAGAAAGAATTCACACATTTGTGCTTAGAGGAGTAGATAGGTATATAAATATATAGTTATGTAGATGCACGTATGTCTTATCTCAAATACTGCAGTCTCCTTCAGATGACAGCAGGAAACTAAGATAATATAAATATTTGTTCTTTTCTATTTTGTATTTGTAGTTTTTTGCGGAAAATCCAGAAATATAATCGAAGAAGAAAACGCAAACTGCCATTTTCAGTGACGAAAATAAATCTGGAAAAAAACGGCTTCATCATAATTACATGAAGTCTCCAACATATCCAGGTATAAGTAAAAAATAATTTGCAAACATAGATATGTGAAAATAGATATCGGTAGAAAAAATGTTTCTAATAAAATATACGTAAGTAAAATTTCAAGTAAGTAAATAAAAGACAACTGACAAAGAAATAAAGGAGGGAATGACTAAACTGTAAAAAACAGAATGGGTAAAATAATCGCATGACCAAATGGGATAATAAGGACTGCATGAAAAAAAATGTGTTTTAATTCAATATACCAACAACTTTTACTTAAGGATATCTCACAGAGATACAGCTGTCATCATCATCATCATCATCATCATCACCATCATCAGTCTTTTATCATAGACTTTCCTTAAGATTCGCCACACCTTTCTACTGTGGGTGTTGCTGAGCCAATACTTTCTGAACCTGCCCAGTTTGTCTCGCCATTTCATATTTTTCCCTAACATACTGTGTTTTCTTGTGACCTCTCCATGTGATGTTGAGCATGATTCTCTCATATGCACATTGCATGCTTCTCAGTTTGATGATCAATCTTTTGGTTAGATTCCATATACTCGGGGGGGGGGGGGGGGCTAAGGTGCATACTCGGAAATTCTCAGAATGGCAAGCCTGTTACATCATAAGCATTACATTCACCATTTGTAAGCTAGTATGACCCCCTGCATGATCCAGATTTCAGAGGGTGCACTTGATCATTGAAGGAATCACATGACCAGATTCCGGGGGGGAAAACGATGAAGTGAGCACCAGTGAATGATAGTACTTTTTTTCTCATACGGAACATCAAGTTAGGGATACATAAAATAATTGTACTGCACCATTATTGTTTATTGATTATAAGGTTCCAACTTTTAAACCCTATCGCCCTGATTGAGAGAGGAGGGGCAATGGTTCACCACTCAGCAAAATCCATTGAAATTCACTGAGAACTTTTCGAAAGATGGTGTAGATATCATATTAGTCACTAGATGATTTAGCATGCTGTGTTGGGGATCATCAACTGAAAAATTGGAAAAAAGCCTGATCTATGAATAAGTTACTTCTCTCACCTTTTTGTTAGGAAGTGATCACTAAGAATGTCTGAATTTTAAAAAAACCAGCATAGATGCTGTCAGACACAAACAAAGGGATCAATTTAGCATAAACTTACATTGCAAATTAATCTCCCCCCAAACCCCCCTATTTCGGGAGGGAAATTTCAAAGAACAAAAAACGTTTTTCCTAGACACAAGGAGTAAATGTTTAGATTTTCAGCCCTCTAGCTCCATTGGTGTAGCCTGCATGTGTAATATATACATAATCAGCCAGACAAGCTTGAAAGAAAAAAATTATGTTGACAGTTTTTGTTGATGGTTTCTAATATAGCCTGTGAGATAAGGACTATCACGCATAAAAACAACTGCATCTCTATTCGGAAGCAATGATTGACTTAATGTAAACCACAGCCTGCACCTGCAAAACTCCTTTGACCATGGAGGAAATTCAATTCTGACTTCAATATTTGCAAATACATCATATCAGATGCTGACAACCAGAAGTGGTTATGTTTGTTCTCAAATTGTTTGAACATATATCTTAATATATATATGTAGAAGGCATAATCTATAAAAAAGATTAATAATAAAATAAATATATCAGGTGTGTACGCAAAAGTTCCCAGTTCCTCCTTTTGAATACTCAGTTGACAAGCAGATAATTTTTGCAACTTTTGTATTGTATAAATAATAGATGAAAATTTATGAAAATACATTTTTTTAGTATTCATTTATTAGAATGAAATAAGCCCTTGCATATTTGTGACATAAATTTTCATAGATATGTAGAACTAGTCAATTTGCCTCAGTTGGTAAGAGAATTGCCTTCTGATTACTTAATCTTGATTTCAAATCACTGTAAGGAAATGTTAATTTTGTGAATTGGTTTGGTTTAATGTAACAGGACATATAAACAGTCAAGGTTTACACCCCTAAATTAGGTGAGGATTGATCTTTTTACTATGGTAGAAAAATAAAGTCAATTCCAGCCTCCAACTTGGACGGGAGTTTTACAAAAACTAGCTTTGAGTGATATGTATCCAGTGTTACTTTATACTGTGTTGAGAAAAAAAAATGGTGGCGGACAAGATACATGTGAGAGCAGGTTTAAAGAAAATGATTGATAAAGCCTATGGAGATGGTTTGGTTGGAAGCAGTACCTTTCAAACATTGGATTTCATTAGAATGTGGGTTAAAAATTGATCACTTTTTTGCTTGCATTAGAAAAGATTTTATCTGTATGCATACAATTTGAGATGCATTCTCAAAGACATGCCTTCCTGCAAATTGACATGCAATACACAATATCAAAAACATTAAAAACTAAATCTGAATGAAGCTTTCAGCATGAAAAATCTGTTCAATACTTTACCAATGGAAGGAATTTTATGTTCTTGGAGAAATTGAAATTTTGAGAATTGAAAATTCTTCTCCTGCATCAAAAAGAATCAAACTTACCTGGAAAGATACAAGAAAGAAAATTTACTTGTCAATTGATTCAATTATATATGCATTTAAGCATACACTAAATTGAATTATGCATGTATCTAATTATTCATACATTTAATCATACATCAAAGCAGAAAAAGTAAGTCTTGTGGATATTTAATATTTGATTAACAATAAAGAAATATGTGTAATGAATATATCGAGGATAGTGACAGAATAATCAAAATTGAAAATGTTGAGTTGAAGAAACTAGATTACTACATTTACTTGGGACAACAAATCTCCATTGTATGCCTAAAAGATGATGAAATCAAGTATTGAATCATTGTAGGTTGGTAAGCTTTTGGCAAAGCAAGTTTGATCTTCAAGAACAAAATCTCTTTTGTTTTAGAGAGAAAAGTCTGCAAGAATCATGATGTATGATGTCAGAAAAGATTTGATTTGAAAGATCTTTGAAAGGGGGGGATAAACAGAGGAAAAGAAAGAAAGAAAGGGAGAAAAGGAAGAAAAGAGCAAAGAGTGAATAAGTAAGAAGGAGGTAAAAGCTGAGAAAAATGATAAAAAATCGGTAAATTCTTCAAAGAAGGGATGAAAAAAGATGAAAATTTAATAAGATGATAAAAACAAAAATAAAAGAAAGGTACCCCCACCCAAATTTCGTTTTCTCCATTCCAGGTTATTGGATAAGAATTAGATTAAATTGAAATCAAAACAAATCAGTGAATTAAATCATCTTAAAAGCCAAATGATATGAGAAACAAAGGATTGTGGGATTGGAATTAATGCAAAGCCTTAATGGGTTTTGGCAGCCACATTGTCATTTAACAAAAAATATTTTCTTTATTTTGAAACATTTGGGGACTTTTATGACATCAACAGATTGAAAATTGACAAAACATTAAATCATGCAAAACCTGAAATCATAGAATGTTTCCCTGTTTCAATTGTATGGATTATAAAAGATTATTGGCACTTAAAAGATTTAGCTTGAAAAATGTCTTAAACCAATCTGCTTATGCAACAACAGAATCAGATGACAAAAAGTGTCTTTATTATAATCTTTGATTATAAATTTCTGTATTATTAGCCACAATCAGCAGATTTTTGTTTCCATCCAAAACAAATCATGGCATCTTTTATGACACAATATATAGAATGTGTCACTTTCTTTCTCTTCAAAAAGCAAAACTGGAAGGCACTCAGAATGAGCATAACTCTTCTATTGTCATCGTCTAAAAGTTTCCTGGGTCCACCCTGAAATATAATCAATTCTACCTTAGCCCATGGCCCACCCTTCAAGAAAATGTCATTGAAATTCATCAAGAACTTTTTGAGATATTGTATGGACAAACATGTGAATACATATATGGATGAGAAAAAAAAAGGCAGAAAATATCTTTTATTTCTATTATTATTCGGACTATCCTCATCATGGTTGTTTTCCATACAACGTTTCGGCCATTGCACTCTACGGCCTTCATCAGGTATCATCCGGTAGGTGTGGGGAAGTAACGAACCGAACCCTTCATTTAACCGACGGGGGTATATTGACTGCACTCCCCTCTTAGCATTAGTAGTATCATTATTGTCTCACACTGGGATTGAACCTAGAACCATCAGATTACTTGCAGTAATTTTGTCTGATTCTGTAACCACTACATGGACACATAGCGTAGTGGTTATAAACCACATCTCAAAAATTCAGAGACATACTAAATATCTTTTAATTGATAAAAAAATTTCTGGATCCGCCCCAAATTTAACCAACTCTCCCTTACACCATCCTTTCAGAATATTTCCTGTTTTTCATTAGTGGAGGTGTATGAAAAACTGACCCAAAAGTTTACTTTCTTCATAGAAATTTGATTCTCTTAACCACACCTGTTTGGTAACTCTTTCCAATAACTGACAGGTAATTCATGTGTGTGTTCATTTTTTGTACTACTTATATAATAGAAACTGTCAACAAAAACTGTCACAATAAATTTTTCCAGTTTTCGAGTTGGTTCAGCTTGTTGGCTATAGGTGTGTGCCGTGTACAGACTACCCTGAACAGAAATTTCGAAGATTTAATTTCATTTGCAATTTATGTCAATACTAAATTGATCCCTCAGTTTGAGTCCACAAGCATTCATGTTTGGTTTTTTAAAATTCTAACTTTTTCATGACCGCTATCAAACAAAAGATGAAAGAAGTAACTTATTTTTTGATCATCCCTATTCCCAACTTTTTAATCAATCAACCCAAACATGGCATGCTGCTAAGACAGTCATATGGTGGTTTCGATTGAGTGAATTACTAGATCTGTTTATACCATTTATTATGAAAATACTATCTTTAATGTATAACAAGTTGTGAGGTGCAGAGTGGCTGAACAGTTACTGGCAGGGAGAATATACTCGGCAAACTGAATTGAGTTTGTGTCCACTTCACACATATGTTCTTTAGAATGACATGAATCAATTCCTTTGCCCCCCAACAGCAATGGCTAAATAATAGAGTAGACTGGGCTTCCCAGCTTTGGGGGTACTTCTAAATGCATCCTTCCTGGCCTTCACTACAACACTGAAAAATAATTGGTCCCATATTACCTTATGCCACTGTCCTGTTCTCAACCAAGAATGGAAGTGTGATTTTGCCAACCTGACAACAAAAGGGGGAAGATGTCAAACTTGGAGCAGGCAAATTCTAACAGTGAGTCACTTCACATCCCAATTGTAAACCAGACAAAGTAGATTTTAAGAAATTTTTTTCATGATTCTTCAATCATTTCTATGGTAGATTTTACTGTCACCTCTGTTGAGCAAGTTTATCTTGACCAGAGTTAGGCATGTCAATTAAACTTGTTGGCATCCAAACATGTAAATGAAACATCAATGTGATTGGTTGCCAAATGTTTCCTCTACTGCATCAATGATCGAAGATGGCTGATGAAAAAACAGTAAATGAATTTGAAGATGAAGCTTTCCAAAATCTCATTTGAATTCTCCATGTAAAATTTCTACCCATTCATTTCAGAATCAGTCAGTCAGTGGCTTTTGGGAATTAGGTAACTAAGGTGTTAATTCAATTTTAGTCCAATATTCGCCTAATAAGTTGACTCTGTAACATAAGGCAGCATTTTGTCCATCAAGTTCATCGAGTCTAAACAGATTAATATGATCCATTAGGCAAACTGCTTGATACTTAAAAGGTTTCTAGCATATATGGTATAAAAATCCCTGGAAAATGAGAAACACGTACATACCTCACCCTCCCCATTTCTATTACTGGAATTGATGCTGATAACAAAGACACTTATTGAAGAGAAAAAAAGATTAAATCTTAATTATCAGCCTTTCACTCATTTGCTATCTGATTGCTAATTGTACACAAGACCTCCAAAATACATTAAAAATCAATATTAGCGCCATCTATAGTTAACTGATGTGATAGCACAGGAAAATGAAAAATTAAGGGACATAACTAGGTCATGCCTGAACTAATAGGAAGGACTAAATAACCTTCATGATAAAAGACCTTGGTTTGCAACATGGGGATCTTTCGGTGCAAAATTTCAGTTCAGTTCTTTGAGATACAGAATAGGGAATGAAAAACAAATAATCAATCATTTTTCATCTTATAATGTTTCAGATAATAACATAATGCAGAGATTCCTGGAGTGTGCACGGTGGCACCCCAAGGTGCCACAGGATATTCAAAAGATTTAACTATTCCAAGCAATCTAATTCAATATGCTGATGCATGTTCATAATGATAAGAAGTAAAATCTGACTGGCATAATGTGGATTACTCTAGAATTGAACTTCACTGTTTCAACACTTGATAACACTGTCAATAGACAAGTTTTACGCTCCAAATTTCTCTAGAACAATGTCGAACATCTCCAGTACGTAGTAGTTGCACATAAATAACCATATTGATTCTACTGATTAGTAGTGTGATCATTATTAAGTTGAATTAAGTATCCACATAAAAATGATATTCAGTACAAGTGAGTTATCTTTTAGAAGACTTGCATCCTGCTAAGGGTATGGTCATAATAAGTTGCAGGAATAAAGTGCTGGTCTCAACCAGACTTGAGCCTTGCAAGAACCACTCAGCTGACACATGCAACTGAGACCAGGACCACTTCACTCCATTAGGAGTTGTCTCTTAAGAAATGCAGCACTTTACCTTTTTTTTATGAGTAAATTAGTATAAATTGAAAAGACAGTATATGTTCACTTTCCACTAATACCCTGCATATTCCGAAAGTTCTTGGCTTTCTTTCAAAGGAAAGCCGAGAATTTCAAGCAGAGTTGTACATTAGCCTCCCTGCTTGGTGCACAGATTTCCTTACACCTTTTTATGGTAAAAAGCCAGGTTGGTGCCAAGGTCTAAATGGTCAATGGAAGGAAAGAATGGAAACCTGCTCGGGTTCTTGTGGAGAAAGCTATCAGACCAAGCCAAGTCTGTTAAACAGGGTCATGAAGGGGAATTTTATCGGGGATACAAAGTTCTTTTGGGGCCTCCTTTCTCTCCCAATCAGCCATCTTGTTTTTATCCACTGCAATGAATACAAACAAGCCTGGCTGCTGCAGTGTTAAACTCAACTTCAACTTCTATTCTGACTGAAGATCATTATTGCAACTTTTGTAGTGTATACATAATGAATAAAAAAAATATTAAAAAAGATAATATTTTAGAATAAATGAATTTAGTTTTCATCGGAATGACATAAGTCCTTGCGTATTTGTAACATGAAGTTTTGTAGATATATAAGTCAGTTTGGCTCAGTCAGTAAGAGAGCCTGCTACCTCTCACTTGGCCTTTGTTACAACATAGTAGAGCAATATTGATTCTAAACGTATATTCATTTATTACAATGAAATGAGCCCTCGTATATTTCTAATGTAAGTTTTGATAGATGAGTAAGACTTGTCAATTTAGTTCAGTCAGTAAGAGAGCCACTTAACCAACACTTGGTCATGATTTCAGCAGAGAAATGTTGATTTTATATATTGGTCTAGCTTAACGTGATAGGACAGAAAAACAATGGAGTTAACTCCCCTGAATTACGCTAGACGAATAAAGTCAACTCCAGCTTCTAACTTGGATTTGAGTTTGATAATATTTTCCTGAGATACCAGGAAATCTGAAAGACATTTTTGCCCTCCCCCTAGACCTGGGTATGATGTATCTTCTGGATCCCACTCTTATAGGCCCTGCTATTGAATGTTTCAGAATTACAAAACCTGTATGTAATACAAGGCTATTCGAATAAAATATGTACATAAAATATCAACTTTTGTTTGGACAATCCAATTTCTTCATAACTTTGATGCTCATACAATGTTTTGGCTGATTTATTCAACTGCCTTCTTCAGGTGTAATATACAATATCCCTAAGGAAAAAGTCTCTTTCATCGGTGTCTTTTAACAGTTGTGCTATGTAGAATAAGAATGATTAAACAGAAAATTCAAATGTAAACCGAACCATTTTGCAAATAAGTTCATCTATTTTTGCAACATGTAGAATACAACTTATTTCATAATTTTTACCATGGAAATTTTCTCATTTATATTCTTAGTTAAACAAAGAATTCTGTTTCATGTCTCTGTTGAGCAGAAATGAAAAAATTACAGTCATTGATATAACAACAAAATTTACATCAGATTGCCATAGTCCCACAAATGTCCCATCCGACCAACCTGTCAAGTGGGCTACAGATTCTTCTCTTTTTCTTCGACTGGGTGTGTCTGTGTGTCTCTCCTGAGTTGGTCTAGTAACACTTTGGGGGTTACAACCTTGAAAATTTGTTTGAGGACACCGCTAAGGACCATCTAAAAACAACGTCTGTGTTTTTTCAAAACAGTGCTTTGTGAGGTCTCCATAATCATTTTGGACAAACAATACCCAAACCTTGTGCAAGTAATTTAGATAATTTTAGATGAAAGATCTATTTCTCAAACAACATTTCAGATAAGAGATCTATTTTTTAAAAACACAATTTTAGATAAAAATTCTATTTTTCAAGATAGTCTTAGATAATTCTTTTTAGATAATTTGTTCTAATATATGTACGGGCTATGATGATTCATTAATGCAAGGTAAACATATAAATTACACAGTTCATTGTAAATGATTATTGTTATTCTGCTTGCTTTTCCATTCGCTGAACTGTTTTATATCAAAGTATCTCAAAGTTGAATTTACTGTCTTGATCTTATATCGCAGACCATTATTACTTGTGAGTCAATAATCTTCAACAGATTTTCCAATATCCAAAAGTTCTTTGAAAGATACTGGTTTTAATATGTCTCTGATAAATGCTGGGAAGTGCACTGGCTAAATTTGCTTAAAAAAGACAACTTTTTCTGATAAAGTGAATTGTATTTAGTGAAATCTTTTTGTAAAATCAACAGATATTCTTCTATCAATGTTGTCTATATTTTTCAAGGTTTTCACAAATAGTTTGCTTTTCTTTGTTTTCAAACCATTTCCCAATTCAGGTTTATCTGAATATTTACATGACATTAAATGACATCAATTATTGTCTTTTCCTTTCCTTATTAGTGATCAATAACAAACAGACACTTTGTTTAAAACAAAGGACTGAACCAATTTGCCACAATTATCCTTGTAGATGTGTATATATGTTTATAATCAATACTTAATTAACAAACAAGATGGATGTCAAAAGAGTTTTTCAGACAATTGAACAGTTTGGAGTCTTTTGTTTAACAAAGGAAAGAATTGAAAACATTTTCAACTTAATTTCTGTCTGAATTTTTTTAGATGAGGAGGTCATCAATAATTATAGAAATTTTCAGACTGATTTCTTTTGAACACAATATTTTGGTTGTTGTGCCCCATGGCCTCCTTTGAGTGTGTGCTGTAAATTTGTCCAACAATTCCAAGCCCTCCCCAATTATGACACCCACCCGTAGAAGATCGTGGGGTACAACGGCTGAAACATTGTGTTTGAAAGATGAGCCAAGTTGAGGGCAACAGTCAGGAAAAAAATCTATACATATCTTCAACTTAATTGAAAAATATAGCCGTTAACAGATAATTAAAAAATACTCAGTAGCCATTTCACCTTGTTCCACTGGAAAAAGAGAAGCTATCTTTCATTAGTAATAGTACACCTGAAGAAAGCCACAGAATGGACCATTGACAAGATTTCCATTTCCCAAATAGTATAATATAAAAGCTATTGTCACTTTTTTGTTTGTTTGTTTGTTGGTTGGTTTCTGTCACACTCAAGAAAACAGAAAAGGAGGAAGTAGGTAAACAAAGGCGTTATCAGTAATGGAAATGGAACTACATAAACGGAAAGGCTTGGTTTGGGGAACTACATACTTGGTAAGGCTTGGTTTTGGGAACTACATACATCGTAAGGCTTGGTTTGGGGAACTACGTACTTGGTAAGGCTTGGTTTTGGGATCAACATTGGTAGTAAGGCTTGGTTTTTGGAACTATGTATATGGTGATATCTCCATTAATAGATATTGAACATACAAAAAAACCTGGAAATTGAGAAGTAAGTACACCCCCTACACCTGAGTACCTCCTTTTCCATCCGTCTACAGAGTTCATTTGCGACTACATAACTACTTCCCACTTCAATTTCCTTTCATTTGTGCTAGACAAAGATGAATTCCCGAAGCACTTTTTGTTTTCCGAAAACTTTTTTTAATCATTAAGTTACCGATAGCCTTCCAGGTTTTCTTTGATATGATTATCACAGGTCTGGTTATTCACTCAATAGAAACCATCTCATAGTCTTTTGGCAGCATGCTGTGTTGGGGGAGATGAATGATCATTAAAATAATTGAAAAAAGGGATGATCAGTGAATGATTTACATCCCTCAGCTTTTCTTGTGTAGTGATCATTAAAATAGCCTGAATTTACAAAAAACAAGCGTGAATGCTGCTGGACATAACCTAGAGATCAAGTTAGCATAAATTTGCATTGCAAATTGAAGCTCCCACCATTATATCCAATTACGGATTTAGAAAAAACAGAAAGTTTTTTTTCTTGACATAAGGAGTAAGTGTTTGAATTTTCAACCCTCTAGCCCCATTGGTGCAATCTGTATGCATCATTGATATATAGACAGCCAGACCAACTTGAAAACCAAAGAAACCTATACTGATAGTTTTGGTTGACAGTTTCTAAATTTCAAATCTGTGTCTGGATGTAGTTTAACCTCTCGGCCACCTTCACACAGACAAATGGTTTCCAGCACCATCAGACAACTGAGGTTTGAGAAAGGGGATCCTGATTCTGGCTTAAGAGCAGGTTTTGTTATTGCTTCATAAAGTAAGATGATGTCTTTTTTTTTTCTCTTTTCACGGACATTGAATGCAAGTAATTTGTTGGGTTGCTTTTATCAGTTCTATGGATTTACTTCTTCTGATGTTGGTCAGATATTTTCTCTTTATGTCCGTCTACACGATTACGTTGATACAAGTTGAGATTATGACCGATACAAACTGACACATGAGAAAATTGCATCAATAGTCATACAAAAATATTTGGTTATTTAGATGGGACTCTAAACCGATGTGGTTGAATGATACTCATGTAGATATAAGGACATGGTTGTACATCCATTTATAGATTATATATATATACAGGCATGTATACCATATATGTCCAACTATTGGTTAACAAGAGTATTTTGATGACTATCTCTCCCTGCAACTCATCCAAGCCCTATAACTGTGCATTCTAAGCTTTAGTGGACAGACGTCCAATCAAAACCAAACCAGTCAACTGGATGCAGAGTAATATTTGCATAAACTCTTAGAAAAATTGATTAATGTCCATTTAAAATACAAGTATATATGGTCTGTGGAAAAAAAACGAATGCAGACAACTGGAAAAAACTTGAATATAAAAGTGTTGCAAGAGATTTTGGGGCCAAGGGAGCTTGGCCTCTTGGGGAGCCCTCTCTAACATAAGGTGAGATTTGTCAGTAGAAATGCAGAAATATTTATGAAGCTTTTGGGGGCCCCTCTATTGGGCTTGAATATCCAAATTTTTTCAAATAAATGAACCCTTATAGATGCAGAAAGAATTCCATTAGCGTTAACCCGTGGTCAATGCATCCTCAAAAAGTGCTGAGCTTATCGAAACTGTGATAATCAAACTAGAAAAACCTGAAATTCAAATTTTAAAAAGTTGAAAATAATTTTTGAGACAATTTTTTTCCAATACATAATGAGGCGTCCAATTGTTAGTGTGTTAATTGGAAACATGTTAGTCGGAATGGCACTGATCTGAGGATTCCTATATATCCCTTTCAAGAAAAGCAAGATAATATTCATTGCAATATTTTGTCAAAATAGTTGATACTTTAATGAAATACCATTTTTCTAAAGACTATCATCAAATTCCCCTAGGTTACCATAAATAAAGGTCTTTATATAAAATGAAGCTCAACATTTTCAATCATTAAAAGAAAACAAAAAAGAGATCTCAGAATTTGATAAAAATCAATATTTCTTCTCCCTTTCATCTTTTTCTTTCCTCAGTTGCCAGAGAATCGTTCTCATTCCATTCTGTTCTTTACACGCCCACAAATGCCGTTTTCTTCATCATGATCAAACGTCTTTGTTGTCTTTTTGTCTGACTTTATAATTATGAGGTGAATAATTACAGACCTGAGACTTGAAGGAAGATTTTGAGGAGAAAGTTCTTTTTTGATGCGTAAGCATCTCCAGTACTGATGACCATCACTGACAATCTGATATACTGAAACACACCGATCATGTCTCGTATTCTCCCCCTACCTCTCTATATGTCTGAAGGTGCAAGGGAGAGAACTCATGAACAGCATTTTTGAGAGTAAGAGCCTCATAGCCTTCAAACTCATGCATCTATGGTCTGGCTCATGTTGTTTTGGAACCACACCCTCTAATATTCATATATTGTTATTCAGTAAAGAGAGCTTGCCTGCCCTAAATATTTTAGTTTTCCTAGAACCTCAGAGCTTGTACAATAGGCAAATTCAATGGAAATTATGCTCTACAGATATTTAAGGGGTAATTTCTTTCCAGCAATTGACTGAACCAAAAATGCTCATGCTATCTAGCTATTCCAGACATTGAATTTGAGGATGACTTGATTCATATATTCTAAAATATAGAGGAGAAGATAGAAAGAAGGTAAAACATGCTGTCACAGTCAATAATTGAACAATCATTGCATCAAAACTTGAAGTCCTAAGTAAAGTAAAGAAGTTCCATTGAAGAATAAATATGGTCTGAATAAATTCTATTTATGACATTACAAGCATTTTCAACATGGAAAAAAAAGTTTTTTTCGAAAAATAAAAAAAATTAATTTTTCTAGAGGAGGTGTGGTGGAATTCTGATGCCAATTTTCTGTAGACAAAATGGTATGGCCAGGAATGCTGGAACAAACAGACAAACATACACATAAAGACATGCAAACATAAAAGGGCTAGAACCTTTCTCAATCTTGGAGGGCTATGCTTATTTAATATGATAAAACCACAAAAAAGATGTGTACTATTTGTAGAGAAGGTATTGTGAATGATTGAACCAGTCAGAAGTTGTTAGCAAAGTTTAGTGCAGGAGATTCCTTGCAGAATGATGCTCTACAGTCCGGTAGACCAGTTGAGCTTGATAGCAATCAAATCAAGATATTACTTGATAATGCTCAGTAAAAGTACTTCTGTCTTTTAGGAAACAATACTTAGAGAGTATGCTCAGCTGGTTATGAAGTCTTGCATTCTGTTTGCAAGGATCACTAAATTGATCCTTGCAAATTTCAAGTCTTGACGAACCCAGGACATAATTCTTACAAGTTTTTATGACCATCCCCTTGGCATGATGTATATTCACAGAAGGGATGAGGGATATCTCCACTCTAATCACACAGCTCAGAGTGTATTCAACTTGCCTTCGAGTGCACTAGGAAATTTGTGCAAATGAAGAGTTTTCCACACTCTTGGAATCAAACCCAGATTCTTCTGCGTGGGAAGCAGATGTGCTAACAATTATACTGGATGGATATTACTTGAGAATAATCAACTTTAGACAATTTATGAAATAGCTTAATTATTGAAAATATTCAAATTAAAATGAGATCATCTGCGCTAGCTTGAGTACGTTAGTTACTTTGATGTGTGGCTTCCACTTGAGTGAAAAAACTCTGTTGGGACATATTTCTGTGTAATAGGTGGTGAAAAGACCTCTAAGGCTAAAGAGAATGAACCCAGTCTGTCAGTTATTGGTGTGTGTGCGTGGGGGGGGGAGATGGATTCATGCCTTTCCAAAGGATACTAGTACAAGGTGATCATCAATGGTCACTGCTGAAATTTTAACAAGGTTCACTGTATCCATTTTCTGTGTTATTAGTAGTTAGAGCACTAGAAATACAGATCAGTTGAATTGCATGAAAAAAAATGTTGACTGAAAACTTGCAGGCAGAATTTACATCATTAGTTCCTGAGTGTACAGACAGAGGGTTCTGCAAACATTATAGATCATTGTTCAATATTTGTGGCAAAAGCAAGTTGATTTCAGTTTTTGAGGCATTCATATATTTGCAAGCTTCACTGGATGAGGACAGAAGCAAACACACCCAATAACAGAAACTAATGAGCTACAACCATAACTGTCAACAAAGGTTCCTTCAGTTTTTAAGCAGGTCTGGCTGGCTGGCTGGTTGTACACATGAATGTATGGCATGAATGGGCTGCATCAACAGTGCTAGAGGGCTGAAAATATAAACATTTACTTTGAATTATGTCTTAACCACACCATGGGTTTTTAGTAAGGGGTTCAATTTGAAATATATATTTATGCTAATTTGATCCCTTAGTTTGTGTCCAGCATCATTATGGTTTTTGTGAAAATTCAGACATTCTAGAGACCATTGCATAATAAAATGTTTCAGTATCTATTAAGAGAGTAGCTGATGAACAGGGCCCCCCTGGGAGGAATTTTAGAAAGTGGTACAAAGCTGTTTTCACCCCTAACACATGGACACTCTACGAACACCCTCATCCTTTAGCCATCTTGTTTCATCTGCTCTGACCCTTTTAGCACACCTTACTATATTCACGAGAGTCAGCATATTTTATTGATGGACATATCATATCAATACATGGCTCCATCCAGGAAACAAAATGTGCTATACATGTGAACACAGCCAGCCAGACCAACCTGAAAACTGATGAGACCTCTATTGACAGTTTTAGTTGGAGGCTTCTAACTAATAAATAAATAAATATATATATATATATATATATATATATATATATATATATATATATATATATATATATATATATATATATACATATATATATATATATATATATATATATATATATATATATGTGTGTGTGTGTGTGTGTGTGTGTGTGTGTACATATATCTATCTATCTATCTGTATATCTATATATATATATATATATATATATATATATATATATATATATATATACACAACTTATTTAGTATATATGGGTGTCTACAAACACACATATGCACACAAACTTTAGGCAGACATGCAAACTTGTGTACAAATGTCACATACACACATGAACCTCTACTCTACTCTCTCTCTACATAAATATATATATATATATATATATATATATATATATATATATATATATATATATATATATATATATATAGTCAATTGGATCAGAGTGTTTTTCCCAAGCCAACAAGTCATTTGGTAAGAAAGATTTGTATTTTCTTGTAATTGTCATCAGTTTACGCAGCCAACAAACTGTGGTAATTTACAGCCAACTGATTCAACATTGTTCTGTGACTCGTGTCTTGGCATCGGTTCATTGCAGCCTTGTTCAATTCCTATCCTTCCCAAATCCCTAATTGTCCACAATCAACATTCATTATTTTATTTCACCTGCCATACACATAGACACATCAACCAAGCCTGTCTCAATAGGTTTCTTCAGTTTAGTCTGCCTGGCTATGTATGTATGCATTGTTGGAAAAAGCTTCACCAATAGAGCTAAAGGGCAGAAAATTTAAACATTTTCTCTTGATTCTTTTGAAAATTTCCCTCTTAGGTTCTAGTGGGGGGAATTAATTTACCATAAAAGTTTATGTTAAATTTATTCCTTAGTTGTGTCCAGCCACATTCATCCTTTTTTTTATTGAAAATTCAGATTTTTTCAGTGATCACTGGCCAACAAAGGGCTGGAGAAGTAACTTATTCATTGATGACCTCCAACGGAATTTCCTACCAAAAGACTTTGTTCATATGGTTTAATGAAGCGATCATTCACACATGCAGAATATCAATTTACTCCAATGTTGGAGACATTTTTTTGCTTGCATGCCAAGTTGACGCCGGGGAGAATTTTTGGCCAATTGGACATTGATGTCAAGAGATGAGATACGATAAGTGTAAGAGGCATTTCTGGTTTTATTATTACAGATGAATTCTGGAGAAAATTGAAAAAAAAATTTGAAAATGCATTGAACTATACCCACAGAATAATGATAAAAAATTTGAGATGTAACATCTACTTTCTCTTGAGTTTTTCTCTTCATCTTCCAATTTTCATCTTCATCTACATTTAGTTGGATTACTTCACATCCACAAAACAAACATTTTATCAATTAGAGCTATTAATACATAGAATAGAAACTTACAAGGATATTCACCTGGTGTATTTCAGCATCTCTTGCCAAACGCACACTTCAGCAATCAGCAATATGTTTTGTTCTCAAAAACAAAACATACTGCTGGCTGCTGAAGAGTGAATTAGACACAAAATGTTGACATACACTGGATCCTGGTAAATGTTATGTGTATATATATATATATATATATATATATATATATATATATATATACACACACATAAACACATATACATACACACAGAGAAATGTAATGCAATTGGAACGTATAGGAATGACCTTTCTTTACTATTTCTATACTACTAAAATTCTCATTCTGTTTCTCTATCCAAATGTTCAAATACTCATTCTACAAGGCCTCAAAATATCTTGGAAATCAGTCGAATTTCAAAATTCTTTTCAGGGAGGAGGGTGCACTTTGAGTTAACTTTGCTCACCAGATCACTACGCTCATTAGAGCAAGCAGTCCTGCGTTACCTCACTTCTTTTTTTTTTAGTATCACATCAGAACATACATATATATTCAGAGTAGCAGAGATATCACATCCACGGACGGCAATGGGGTGGGAGAATTATGGGAGGGTATAGCGTAGACGTTTCAATTTTCAGGTTTTTTGTATGTTCAGTGTCTCCTAATGGAGACATTACTGTCTGTATTCCACATAGATGTAAGATATAAAACAGGATTGGTTAGTCACTGAACAGAAACTGTCAGGTGACCAAAGTCTTTTGGCAGCAGCCATGTATGGGGCAATCAATTAGAAAATTGGAAAAAGGGGTGATCAATAAACAAGTTATTTCTCTCACCTTTTTGCTGGCAGTGGTCACTTGAGAAGTCTGAATTTCCAATAAAAAAGCAAAAATGATGCTGAACACAAACTAATAGACCAATTTAGCATAAACTAACATTGCAAATTGAACCCCATTGGGATAAAGTTGAATATATAAAATTTTTTTTTACACATAATAAGTAATTAATGTTTAAATTTTCAATTCTCTAGCTACATTTGTACAGCCTGTACACACCGTACATAACCAGCCAGACCAACTTGAAAACTGAAGAAACTAATATAGATATTGACTACGTTGGTGCTACCAGTTTGGATTGATGGTTTTCTATTTAATGCTTTTTTCACTCTGTTAATGCATCACTTTGAAAATTCCATCTTCCACCTGCGTGAAACTCTAACTGCATTTGATTGCTGATCTGATCAAAGGAAAAATACTGGCAGGATGTTTGTGTAAGTAAACAATTATTTACTACTGGAATAAAATTGCAAGAAAACATCTATTCATATCAACATTCCCAGAAGTGTGGATTCTTAAACAACAAATAATTGCTCTCAAGAGACATTTATGTATATTTGCATAATGAATGCATGCAAAATTGTGTATATATATATATATATATATATATATGTGTGTGTGTGTGTGTGTGTGTGTGTGTGTGTGTGTGTGTTTGTGAGTGTGTGTGTATGTATGTGTGTGTGAGTGTGTATCTGTGTGTGTGTGTGCGTGTGTTTATCTGTAACTCACATAAGTGAATCACCATAGCCAGTATATTTACCAGAACTAATCACCTAAAAAATATGTTGAAGTTTAGTTTGGCAGTCTTCAATATGTTTAAAATAATAGCCTGCACGTGTACCTAAATAATTATCTAAAAAATTATCTAAAATATCTAAAGAAAATAGATATTTTCTCAAAAATTATCAAGAAAAAAATAGATTGCAACATTTAAAGGTGATGATTTGTTCATTGGAATAAAGCCTAGAAATGATTGATTATAATGGTTTAAAACATTAAGTAGAGAAGAACCTGACCACCAGCACTTGAAAAACATTTTATAGCTTATTGAAGTCCAGGTCAAGCCCAACCCTTTTATGGGGCCTTGAGCTGAATTTGATTTGGGGACCATTGCCTTGATACCACAAATTCTTAGGGTCCTTCCGGTGACCCCAATAGCCTGAGCAGCTGCTTAGTTGCTTATGCCTTGGGCTGGCTTTAATGAAGTCATATATATAGTTGTTAGATGTGCAGATAAAATAAACTCTAGAGCAAAAGTCTGTAAACAAACAAAATACTTTTGAAACCCCAATATTTTATATCTGATAACTAGTATATTCAGTCTCTGTAGATATATATCTACAATCATATATTCAGTTGATGCACATTTGAATTTACGCACACATACAAATAAACACAAACTCATGTCTATACATTTTTGATAACACATCTATGGACAGTTGTCTGAAGAGACTTATTGAGATTTCAATAAAAGATTGTCGTCAGTGTCTGGGGGTGTTTCCAGCCTCCAGTATGAAATTACTTATTATATACTTTTGACATTTTTATGGACAAACAGAGCTGATGCTGATTAATTTCTCGTGTTTTGTTTCCATAATAAGTTCATCCGAACCAGAAGAGAAATAAAAAATCCAACCTTCTATTGGCTGAAATGAAGACGGCTTCTTTGCTTGGCTGAATATGATTGGTTCATCCTTGTCATAATTTGGGTCAGGTGATTCTTTATCTACCCGACAAATTCAGGGTGATTGAGGGTTGGGCATGATAGATTTTAGTTGAAGCCAGAATTGAAATATTACCCTTTGAGTCGTCGACAATGTCCTCAATTCTCATGAGGGCTCAAGAAATGAAGCCCTGTGCCAAATCTGGCTTTTTCCATAAATATGAATCCACCATAGATATTGAAATTGTCATGTGACCAATGTCTGTTGGCAGCATGTCATGTTGGGGTGATCAATTAAAAATTGGAAATAGGGGTGATCAATGAATAAATTACTTCTCTTGCCTTTTTGTTGGACAGCGATCACTAAAGAAGTATGAATTTTCAAAAACCAGATGTGAACACTGCCGGACGCAAACTTAATTTACCCTGAACTTATATTGTGAATTGAAACCCAGCACTAAAAAACCTATTTGAGGGTACGAATTTTCCCAAAAAACAACAGAATTGTCTTTTCTATACATAATGAGGAGCAAATGTTAAAATTCTCAGCCCTCCGAATTGATCGGTTCAACCTGTACATGTCCATAGCAAGCCAGACTAATCTGATAACATGTTGACAGTTCTAGTTGATGGTTTCTTATAGTGTTGATGATTCCTTTTCAGTTAGTTCCCAGACTAATCATAATAAACGAGCTTTTAATTAACTGAATTTCTGACATTTTGTTTCCTTGTTCTTGTTCTGCATACTGAATTGCTAGCAACAAAAACATTTTAATTATAACCTGAGATCAAAGTGTAAACTTTCTCGTGTAAGACAAACTACTGAAAAGAAAAACAATAAAAGATCCATACCTCGTATAAATGAATCACCATAGCCGACGTATTGTACCAAAGCTGATCATCTAAAAAACTATCTAATATTATTCAAAAGAAATAGATCTTTTATCTAAAATAATCTAAAAAATACTAGCACTATATTTGGGAATTGTTGGTCTAAAATGATTTGGACCCAGACAAACACTTTTTTTGTGAAAAAAAAATGTTTTTAGATGATGCCTAGGGGTGTACTCATGCAAAATGCTCAAACTGTAGCCCTCAAAATGTGACCAGAAATGCCCAGGTACGCATGCACAAAGAGAGAGGAATCTATAGCCCACTTGGCTGGTTGCTTGGCCATTTTGGTGGGCTACGGTGATTTGATAAACATAACCATTGTTTTCCTTGTCCTTAACTATTGACTCTTCCACTTCAAAATAACAATTTTGTTGATAAAATAATTTCTTACTTTTTTTTTTTCTTTAAACATATCATCCCATAGAAATTCAAAAATATCTGTGAATCTTTTCAGGGGATGAACAAGTACTTGAAGATATCAAATCAAAGAAAAGCAGGTTATGTTAGTTACTTGACAGAAACTGTCACATGATAAAAGTCTTTTGGCAGCATGCTATGCAGGGGATGATCAATTAAAAACAAAACAATCATGAACTCATAGACACAAACTAAGGGACGAATCTACCTTAAACTTACATTGTGAATTCAACAAAAAAACAAAAACTCGATATAGGGAAAATTTTTTAAAAACAAAAAAAAATTCTAGACATAATAAGGAGTAAATGTAGAAAATATCAGCCCTCTATCTCCATTGTTATGGCCTGTAGGCATGATAGATACATAGCCAGCCAGACCAACTTGTAAACTGAAGAAACCCATCTTGATGTTGACAGTTTTGATTGATGGTTTCTAAAAGTTTCAACTTTTCTGTTGGCAAGAACCCCTTTTTCTACAAAAATGATATCATATGAAATAGTAAAAATAAGATAAAACCGTAGAATTTGCTGAAAAAAAGTAGCCACGGCTTCAAATGAATTAAAACATTACAATTCCAATATTTGTTCTTTACATGAATGAATGAGAAGACATGAAATGACCCACACAGTGATTGCTGCATTTTTTATCACAATATGCACTGTCTGACCATGAAGGTTTTTGATAGCTCTGTCTATAGTTTGGTAATCAGTTCCTTGGGAAATTCTCCAAGAAGTCACGGGATCTTTTCTCTTTCCATCTCCTGTTTGTCCAAAACTGAAATGTTTTTTCCTGTCTTTATTAATGATTGCGGACTATCAAAGGATAAATGGTTTCTTTGATTTCATAACAAACAACTTCTGGGTGTTAGCAAACAACGGAATGAAGGAGAATGAATGAAAACAGAAAAGAAAAGGGCTGGAAAAAATGGGGAATTCGGTTTTGAAGGAGGAGAGGAGAAAGCAAAAAGGAGGAAAGAAAAAAATAGAAAAAATTAGGTTTAAAAAGATAAAGTTGGGAGACTTACAGAAAAAAAGATAGCTGAAGAGAGATAGAGATAGAAAGAGGGAGAGAGAAGAGGGAGAAAAAATAGAAAGGGAACAAATAGAGGGGGAGGAAGGAAGGAGGAAGGAGATAAAGAGGGAAAGAGGGAAAGAAGAAGTGAAGGGGAGAAGGAGTGAAAGAGAAAAATATCAAGGTTGGGGAGAAAAATTGAGAAGAAATAAAGAAGGAAAGTGAATGAAATGGATAGAGAAATTCAGGGAAGAAAAGATGAAAAAAAATGGATTTGGAAAGAAGTGGGAAGGAGAAGGGAACGATTGTGTTAAGTGATGGCAACACTGTATCTGAATGAAAAAAAGATGAGAAAGATTTTATATATATATATACATATATATATACATATATATATACATATATATATATATATATATATATATATATATATATATATATATATATATATATATATATATAAATAGTTATGCACCAGTATTCGAGTCTTGGACATCTGAATAAAACTACTTTTGAAGTAGGAACCAAGGATTCTGTATTCTGTGATTGAAAATCTTTCATCACTTCTTTACTATCTGAAAAGAAAGAGTCATTTCAAAATGGTGTCAAAGTAAAAGACTTGGAATAAGAGAAGAGTTGGAAGAAAAAGTGATGTCAAAAGGGAGACAAAAAGTCCTCTATTAAAGCACCGAGAGAAAGAATCCTTGAGTAAAAATATTAAGAAATAAAAGAAGCAAGAAAACAGCAAATGTTCAAGCAAAGAATTGAGCAAAAAGCTGCAAATTCAAAGAAAAATCCAAGATTAAAACAAAAGTAGTTTTTCAAAGAGGGAGAAAGAAATCAGTGAGTTGGAGTCAAAGTCTAGTAAGAGAAAGTAAGGAATCAAGGGATGAAAGTGAAAGCAGGAATCATGGAAGAGAAAGGCCGAAATATAAGAAAGATAAAATCTAGAGTGAGAAAGGACTAGAATGAAAGTAAAACTAGAAAAACTATAAAGGTAAGGCTAGAACAGAAGTAATCATATAAAATCTAGAAAGAGAAAAGTCCAAATCAAATTGGAAGAAGAAAATCTAGGAAGAAAAGGCTAAAATGAAAATGAAAGTAGATATTTCAGAAAGAGATGAGAAGAGGTCAGAAAAAAAGTTAAAGTCGGATATGTAGAAAATGACTAAAATGAAAGTGAAAGTAGATGAAGTTGAGAAATAGACAAGAAGAACATGAGTTGAGTACGAAACAGAATGAATGGCACAATCAAGCAAAGAGAATGAGAGAGAGAATTTTGAAGAACTTTGCAGTGAGAGAAAGAGAAAGTTCAAACTGAAAAAAAAAACTAATCAAATCTAACATGAAAACTGAGAGAGGCTCAAAACAGAATAGAAATGAGAGAGAGAGAGTGAGAGAGAGAGAGAGGGAGAGGGAGAGAGAGAGGGGAATTGAGCCAAAAGGAAAGATAAAACTTCTATGCTGATGGCTACTCCTTGGAAAGTGCCAAAGTGCTCCAAAGTGATTTTCATTTGCATTTGTCAGAAGAAAGATAAGAGCTTCGTTTATATAAAAGAACAAAAATGAGAAAGTTGAGAGAAGCCATGTGTTGCTGCCCGTTTAAAGTAGTTGCTGGTGGCTGAAATGTTTTCTTTGACAGTAATCCGACATAAAGAAAGGATTTACAAAAAAGCTCTTTCCCCAGATTTCTTTGAAGGGAGGCAAAAACGATAGAGGCTGTCTTTGAAATGGTAATATATTCAGTTATGCCTGGGACTGACAGTGGGAACTTCATCTGCTTAATGTGTGTGAACTTTCTTTCTTGGTAGGAGGTTCTCAAACTATGTGCCATAACTATCTCCCAAGTGTGTGGTGTAAAATTTTCCAAGTATGCAAACATCTATCTTGAACCTTGAATATATGCCAACGACAAAGTTGCCTATCTAGTGAATTTATCTCGAGATTGTAATATCTGAATCTTCTTAGTAACAGATGAAAAGGAAATGATGAATTAGTCCCTCAGGATGTTGATATAAAAGTTTTGACATTGACCACAGAAATATTTCTGTCTAAATAATTTTGTTTTTACAGTTGATGTGGTGTGCGGTGTGAGTCAAAAATATTTCTTTCTCTGCCATTTACAATGAAGTTTGAATACCAAGTCAAAAGTGAAAGAGCCTGTAAGACCATATAGCTATAATGCTTGTGTAAGCAGGTATATATCAGTTCATCTTTGGGAAGACCAATTATTATTCCAAGATTTGTCATTCTCTTTCTGAATTGATGATAGCAACTTGAAAAGAAAATAACGTAAGAAATATTGATATAGTTTGTATCTGCAAAGAATGAATAATAAAATTGAACTCCAAAAGTGAATTAATTCATTAAAATAATCAAATTCAAGAGATGATTTTAATTTTGTATCTCAATGAATTGTTTTAATTCCATAGTTTGTTTTCGTTGGTCCTTATGCTGAGATACGGTCAATTATTATATGTCCAGTTTTCCTTGTACCTATTAGATGCAGAAAAGTAGGCATTCAGATATTGGTGTATATGTAGACATGTGTGGAGAAGTTGAATCGTGGTATTTGTTTAAGTGACCAATTTAGTTTGGATATTGACACATTGGCAAGACTCCCTCTCTATCTGGTCAAGGCAAAGTTTGTACAAATGCTTGCATGTATTTATGTGCAAGGAGGAAGAGAATCTATGATATTATTCTGCTTGTTCCAATGCGCATTCGAATGATATATTTCAATAATAACATAAGTGATAGGTTTGGAAGTCTAATAAGGGAGTTGGAAAAGAGACCACAGAAAAGGAAGGTGATTAGTTTAATAAAAGGGTAGGAAGAGAGGAGAGGATAGAATCTTTGGTAGTTTAATAAGAGCTTTAGAAGTGAGAGGGGATAAAAGAAACCAAGGAAGCTTACTGTGAGGACATGAAACTAATCTATGTTTTTATAACATTTAAATAAAAACATTGACAGCAATGAAAATTAGAAGGAATAAAGGAGAGAATCAGAAGATGTAAGCAAAGGGTGAAAGAAGAGTAGAGGCATGAGATGATGGGTAATCTTAGTTGTCAACACATGCGGAATTTCCAAGTGTCTAGCTTGTAATTTTTATGATACATAAGTAGGAGAACAATCATATATACATATAATCTTGTCTGTCCTCATATATGTCAACAGCAAGTTCAAAACTTTACCCAAGGCCAAACATGAGTTTTATTGTTTTCAAAAACTGTAAATGTATGAATGATTGAGTAGTAGGTATTGCATCATTGTAAGGCCTTTAAGTAGACTGTACATATGGAAGTCTCTGTCAAATGATGCACTGTCAGATTTATGTTCCTGTAGGCTTCAATCTATTCTTAGATGTGCTAGCATCTCTAGTAGTTGGCTTTTTTGGAACTAGATCTAGCTCTTTTCTTTTAGCTCCCATAAGTCACTGACTGATTCACAAACGGAATTTTTTTGAAGGAAGCAGCTTTTAAAGGAAGGGCTATCAAATGAAGGACTTTTTTTTTCTAAAAAAAGGAATGAGCTTTCAAAGGAAGGAGCTCTCAAAGGGATCCATGAGACAGTGTGTATATGTGTTCATTAAGCTTATAATCTTTATTTTTTATGATAATTATTTCCATTACCATCATCAATAATGAGGTCAGCTGAACATTTGGGATACTCCTTTGTATTTACCCAGGTTGGCCATACTGACGGGATATTTGTTCGAACCTACCAAGGTTAGTCATACTACTAGGATACCCCTTTGAACCTACCCATGTTACCTATACTGCTGGTATACACTTTCAAATGGGTGACAGATCTCTACAGTAGGCATGAGCATCTACCTAGAAGAAGGAAACTCAAACATAAAACCTACAACCTTGTAACCTTATTTCCTTTGACCCATAATTTTTTGTTTGCAAAGCCAAGCCATTATTGAGTAAGCTTACATTTTGTCAATAACAATTTAAGTTAAATATATTTTGTATAATATTTGGCCTCTGGTGACATTACCTTCTTATTAGTGCATACAGTATGAACTTTTAATCATTCTTTGAAGTGTAATTAAAAAGATTGAGAAGTTTGAACAGACTTGGGTGGTGCCTGTTCCAAAGGTGCATGTTTAGAAGGGGCTGGACTTTATTGTGTGTGAAACAGGCTGCCATATTTATCATATAAAATAATTTTCTCTTCAATGTTACCAATCTAAATATTTCATACTTCAAATTTAGATCTATTACCAATTTAGATATTTAGATCTATAATTTTTGATAAAAGATCTATTATCTGCAATGTTTTTATTCATTTTCATTTGATTTCTCTAAAATCTTTGACCAAAATAACTTTCAACTCAATACTGCACTGCCTTGTTTGCTGAGTAATAAATCTCGGAAATCTCAACTTCATACAATGGCAGTTTGTTGAGTAATCACAGTGTATGCACGCACACAGACACTCACAAACATACACATACTGATTTCTTCAATAGTAATTAGATTGATCAAGTTCTTCATCTATCAAGTTACCCAACATTTCTGGTATCACATCAGTTATTTCACACACCTCTTGAATTGTGAAATAAAGATCCTTGTTTAATTTCAATTTTGCTTTTCTTTGTGGAAGCCATTTCATGTTTAAAGTTTCATGAACCTTTGGACTGCATCTTATATAGTTCTATGTTCAGTATTCAATACCTCATAACATACAAAGTCTGTCTGGAAAGTATACAGCCATTTTGAGAATTGTTCACATGACCTTCATATTACTGGGCAACCAATCAGATGAGAGCTTACTGCATATGCATAAAGAGATATTCTCCCATAGCAGTGATTTTCAACCTTTTTCATCTCATGTCACGGTGAGCCAAGCACTAGAATCGTCAAGGCACATCATTAGTTTTCATGAATAGATTTGATCATTTAAAAGAAAAGGAATGTTCACAATATGTTCATAAGTTGAATAATTAGTAATTTAATAATTTTATTGACAAAAATATATTATTGATCGTGTTTTTCAAAAGATTTTGAAAGTTTTGTACATATTTTTCAATACTACACATTGAAACAAAATGTCATTAAAAAAAGATGTCATTCACTAAAAATTATGAGAATGTCAGTTCTCCACTAAGGGATTCAGGAGAGAATTTGAAACTGCCATTAGGGCCTTCAATGAACATCATGTTCATTTATTTATTGCAACATTGAAAAATAAAAGGATGAGCTCCATGAAAGTACTAGTAATGTCAAAACGTATTCAAACCTTTTTTTTGTATTCATACTGGAGAATGCTGTCACACTGTCCCATATATATATATATACATAAACATGTGCCAGAAAGAATCATATCCATACTCCAGTTACAGCAGGTCCCAATTACAAGCAGTAATTTTATTAATTCATTTAAAACGAATGAAGGTGATACAACAAAATGATTTCTATGCATTTATTTCTATTTATTTATTTATTATTAAAGAAATTGATTTTTTAATCATTCTATTTTTGAATTGCTTGTGCCTCGGACGATTGCCCCATTTGGCACCATTATAAATCCAACCCAGTCAGTAATAATGTTTTTTTTGAATACACGCCTCCTTCCCATTGAGGCTCTACTTACTATTCTTGAATGGAGATAGATTTAAAAAAAACATTGATAAAAAAAAAACAATGTTGAAGAAACAAATTACAAAAAAGAAGCTTCTACCAAATATTTCTAAAGGTCTGCTTCAATATCAGTACCTGAATGGGAGATGCTTTCAATATATGAGCAAGAGGAGTGTCTCTAAAAGTAGTGTTTTTGTCTGTTTGAAAAGCCAAACCATTAAGTCTTGTAAGTAGCGGCTGTCAGTTTTGAAAAAGCCATGTACATATTGATATAACGTTCTTCTGCACTCAACAACCAGGTCATCATCTACTGGAATCATGGGCAGAGGTCAAAGGTCAAATGAGTGGCTATGATCAGACAACCAGCCATGATTTGAACTCTAAAACAATCACGCAACTAGATAAACTTAGACAGCACGCATGAATCTAAGCTCCTACCAATGGTTACACAACTAATCCTTGAGCAGCTTTGGAGTCTGATACATTGAATTAATCTCCTACCGATAGTTTCAAATGCACTCAGCGCATGAATGGACCAAAATGTTTTCAACTTTATAATAAGCTAGTCCGTCCCAGTGAAAAAATTCACAAATATATTTGGATTTCTTCAGACGGTGTTCTCTAAAAAAAGTCAGAATTTTCAAAAAGTGAGCAATAATAAGGAATAAATGTTGAAAGTTTCAGCCCTATTACTCTATTGATGAGGCCAGTCGACATAATACTGTCCAGGAAAAGATATCGGATTAACTTTTAAATTCATACGAAAAATTCAAATCTCAAATCAAGGGGAATAATTTCTGCACTAGTAAATTGATTTTAGAAAACCATCAACCATAACTGTAAACCTAGGTTTCTTCAATTTTCAAGTTGGTCTGGCTGGCTAGCTGGTTGTTGATGAATGTACGTATTTATGTATCACATATACAAGCTTCACTAATGGAGCTAAATGGCTGAAATTTTGAACATTTACTCCTCGTTATGTCTAAAAAAATCTTTTGCTTCCCCTAAATAGGTTTTTGTGGGGAGTCCAATTTACAATGTAAGTTTATGTTACACTGATCACTTTATATCCTTGCTTGTTTTTGAAAATTCAGACTCTTCTAGTGATCATGGCCAAATAAAAGGGAAGTAACTTATTCATTGATCACACCTTTTTCCCTATTTTTTGGTTGATCATCCCATCATAGTATGCTGCCAAAAGTTGGTTGTCATGTGACAGTCTCTATTGTGTGACTAACCAGACCTGTTTTTTATCTTTTAAAATTCAATTCATAAAAGAGTTCCATTTTGAAAAATTCTATTCATTGAAGAGTTCTATTTTGTTTAGGGGCAGTTTCAGTTTCAAGAGGTTCATAAGAGTTGAAATCTTAAATATTTCATTGAAAGGAAAAATTATGTTACTGATGAAAGGTGGATAAGCCTGAGTTTGAACTCTGTCCATTGATTCCATTTTCTGTGCTGCTGACCATTAGATCACCTAAGCACTTCCATAATTATCCTTATTGCGGACATGTCAGTCACCAACACCATCCTATTATTCAAATACTAATAATCATCAAATCTAAACATTACACAAATGTGCCCCGCCTGACTCAAACAAGAATGATTTATTCAATCACCTTTGACATCTGGTTTGCTAATTAGTTCAAGAAGTTTTAATTAACTTCAGTCAGTGCTAAGACTTTGATTGATAATGTTTTACCTCTGCTAGTGAAGTTGGAAGAGGTATATGTATTCATTCATTTTTGTCTGTTGGTCCACACAATATTTCTAAAAGTTCTCAACAGATTTCAATGAAATTTTCTGGAAAGGCAGGACATAGGGTAAGGAAAAATTGGTTAAAATTTGGGGAGGATCAAGGAGTAACTTCTTATAGTAATCTTCCCTGTATCGTAGTTGATTTTCATTCAGTTTTTATTGACAATGGCATTGACAGAAATATTCATGGTCTCAGTGCTTTCGGGTATAAGAAGTTACTACAAAAACTGTCACCACAGGTTTCTTCAGTTTCTAAGAATAGCTTGCTGGCTATGCACATATATAGCATGCATACAGGCTGCATAAATGGAGCTAGAGGGCTGAGATTTCAGCATTTACTCCTTATTATGTTTTGGAGAAAAACTTCAAAAAAATATCCCCATCTTCATGGGTTTCAGTGTGGGGATCATTTTGCCATTTGCTGTGACTGACCCCTGTATATGATTGCTTGATGTGTAGGAGGAGCCCTTATATTTGGAGCTAGATGTTCTTACAGATACTTACAAAGCTTAGCTTAGTCTTGCTCAAGGCCAAGCAGTGGGTATGAGGTTAGGAAGATTGGGTAGCAGAAATCTTTGGAGTGAGGAGGGCATGTCTGCCTTGAAAATCAGCATCTAGAATCCTGAGCTTGAACATGGACCATTGACAACCAGATGGAAAATACGAAATCAACTTAGCTACTAACATTACAAAACCGACACCCAAAACTGTCCACAGAGGTTTCCTCAGTTTTAAGTTGGTCTTTTTTTAAAATTACCAACTCCTGAATAGATTTTTTGTTGGGAAGATCAGTTGGCAATATAAGTGTATACTAAATTGGTCCATTAGACTATCCATACCTCTAACTATCAATCAATGACTGAAAATTTTTGTCTTTCAATTACAAATTAAATAAAAAGATGTCTGATTAGTTGCTCATTTGAAACCATCATGAGACTCATGTCTTTGGACAGCATACTATGTTTGGGGGAACAAATGATAAAATTTGAAATAAGGTTGATTGATAAATATGTTACTTCTCTTACCTTTTGTTTGGCAGTGATCACTGAGTCAGAATTTTAAAAAAACAAATATGAATGCTGCAGGACAAAAGCTACAGGACCAATTTAGCATAAATTTACATTGAAACTTCACTCCTCCTCCTAAAAACCTATTTAGGGAAAGAATAGACAGAATAAAAAACGAAAGAAAGTTTTTTCCGAAGAATGAATAAATCTTTGAAGAGGCCTGTATGCTCGATTTATAGCCAGCGGGAGACTTACTTAAAAACTGAAGAAACCTATGCAAATAATTCTGGTTGATGGTTTCTGATTCTAAATAAAAGCCAAAAATAATTGGCTTCATTTTTCTTATGCGTTTACAGAGGGATTACGTGACATGCAAAACAATGACATCTTTAACTGCGGAATCAAAATGAGATTATCTTAATCCTTCAAATCTTCTGTTGGAATCTGGCCAGGTAATCTGCTTTGTACAGTTTGAATACTCTGATCAAGCAACCAATGGTTTAAGAACAGAAATTGAAATTCGCTTCAATGCACAAAAAGCCTTTCTTTAGATGTGTTCATGTATCTCTTCTAGACACTTTTCGGTCGGTTCTTGATATGATGAATATCAATGGTCTCATCCGTATCATGTGGTATTGATATGAAACTTGGTCGAGACTTTTAATTGAGCCATCCTCATCTTCCTATTCTTCCTCCTCTTCATCTTGCTGCTGCTACTACTACTAATGCTAGATATCAATCTAAATATTTTGTTGTATTGAAATAAAACTGAATCCAGATCTTTGAGTGAACCATCCTCATCTTTCTCCGGCTACAACTACTAATACTATGACTACTTTATCTAGAATACCTTTGAAATTGGAAATAACAGATGTGGATGTCAGAATGGTGGATACACCGTTGAACTTGTGGTTCTTGCTTTTTAACATGGAGGAAAAATTATGATTTTAATGATCTGATTCACTAGTCACTCCACTGTAGTACCTGAAAAACTCATGGGAGTTACTTGAAGCGACCATCCCCAGTACTTAAGAGAATCTCTGGCTCGCAGACACTAAAAAACAAGTTTAATTCTACCTCATTCAACTTTATCATCAGTCTTCCTTTCTCAGCAGCCGAGTTCAGCCATTCTCCATTAGTGAATGATTTGTTCCACCAAAGGGTACTTTAGCATACTCCCGCCTGCTTCTCTTTCCTCACCCTCTACACAGATTCTTGCGATTCAACGCTCAGAAACTTTCTTCCACCCTCACCCCTTTCAACGTAAATTTTTTTCACGAGTGACAGGTAGAAGTGTATGGACATGTTGTTCATTATAATATAGATAGATTAAAGACCAAGAAAAAAAATCAAGAAAGGACAAAGGACAACGCAAATGAGGTGAGGCATTGGTCCAGAACTGGACTGAATACGATCGATGATGATTATATTTATTTCCACTTTCAGGAAGTGTAAACTTTCGAAAATATCACTGTGGTCTGTTGAAAATTGAATTCCAAATTTAACATTCAAATAGAGGAGAAGCTGTTTGATGTGATCACTTTAGGACAGGGTCTTTCTGATTGCTACAACTGTGTGATAGCATTAAACAAAGATTGTACTTATTGGAACTATTGACACTCATTGTGAAAAGTTCATTGTGTTGTAAAATACATTGTTATAAGCAAAATTTACATTGGAAAAATATATGTGAAATTTATTTTTGTATTTTTGGTAAATTTTCAATAATTTTAAAATTTCTTTTGTCCAAAAATGAATCTTAGGGGACCGACTGATTATATAAGAGAGAAGCTTGGCTGCGATTGGGTCAAACTTTACCCCTGCTTCCATCACGATTCAAGATAATTACTGTGACTTTTGCATTGTGTATAAAATGAACAGATTCGTGATTATATAAGATTTGTCAGTTTGGCTCAGTTGCCTATCAGTAATTAGGCTGTGATTCCAAATCATGGTAGAGAGATGCTAATTCTATTTATCTGTTTGGCTTGACGGGGTACTTTAGACTTTAGATGCTAAGCTTTATTCCCTAGGAGACATGAGTTCAATTCGTGGGTGAGACGGTTCTGGAGTACACTGGCTCAGTGAGGAAAGCAGAGAGGCAAGAACAGGAAGAATCAAGGGTTACAAGAGATCCCTTGGAAGGACACCACATATAAAGTATGGGGCGGAAATGGAATGAAATGAACAAATATTGGGATAAAAGCAACCAAGGTGAGGATGAAATTTTGAAAGAATTATTTCAAAAACAGTCTTCAGTTTTCAAGTTTGGCTGGGTATGTATGTATGTATATATCTATGTATATATCATACGTACAGGCTACATCAATGTAATTAGAGGGCGGGAAATTTAAGCATTTACTCATTATTATATCAAGAAAAAAAACTTATTTTTGTTTATGAAAATTCCCCACCCCACCCACATAAGTTTTTAATGAAGGGTTAAATATCTTGCAGTGATCACTACCCACTAAAAGCCGAGTGAAGTTACTTATTTATTGATAAGCCCCTTTTCCAAATTTTTTTTTAATTGATTACCCCAAACATGGTATGCTACCAAAAAACATAAGTCACATAACAGTTTCTATTGAGTAACCAAGCAGACATTTTAGCATTAATTCCTGCAGTTTATTTGGTCAGAGATTATATTGATTAAAAATGACATGAAATAAAAAAAAGAAGAAATTACATTGTTATAAGGTGTGTGGAAACTTTTGAACTAATTCTGTAGATTTATTTATGGTGAGAGAAAGGCTGAAGTAGAGTCCATCATTTCCCCTGGGGAGAAAGAAATGTTACTTTGAATAAAAACAGGAGTTGAGAAAGATGGACAGAGAATTTGAACAGCAAACTTCATGAAAGAGGAAAGAAATGAACAATAAGATCTACTTCTGGATAAAATGATTTAACCCCTTTAAAAGGGGTGAGGTGAATATATAATAGAAAAATTTGAATGCAATCTCACACTAACCTATTCCTTTAGATACGCAGTAATAAATGCTGAAGTGTTTACATTATTGCATACTTTACAGGTATACACACATATAAATGTGTAAGAAGGAGGCAACTCAATTTTAACCCAATATCCTATCAATTTTGACAACATTTACTTCAGAATAATGACCCAAATAGAATTTATGATAAAAACAGCTAAAAATCAAGATGAAGATAAAAATTAGTCAAGTTGATGAAATTTTTGATAATCTTTTATACTTAAAATACTACTTCATTATTCAGTGAAAATCTCAGATAATTCCATTCATTTTAACTACACTTTTCAAGGGAAATCTAGAAAGACTTTCAACTCATAATTTTTGCTTTTTATATTTGTCCATCCATACTGCCAATGAAGGCAGTATTTAAATGATTTTACAATTGTATTGGATATTCGTATAGAATCAAAAACATTGTGTTGCTCTGCATTTTCTTGTTTATTTTCACTTGTAATACAGCTGGATTCTTTAAGCATTGGAAAACAAAGACGAAGGAGACTACTCAATAATTAGTATTTAATAGTTATCTGCCTTGACAAAAGTTACAAACAAAAAATGTAGACATACAAGTGGTATATTACATAAGTAGATTATTCCATAATGGAACTGAAGCTGTACGAAAAATCAAATTCCACATTTGGAAACAATATTCTCAGTGAACTAACAAGTAAGGTTTAGGTTTCAGAAGTTTCCAATGAAAATGTGAGATTCGCCCAAACCATCCATTAACAATGATGTCTGTTGTAGAGTATGATCCCAAAACCTCAGTCAGAGAATTTGTAATAAACTTGCATTAAACCCATTTCAAATCTTTTATGTGCAAATGAAGCAAGCCATCAAACGAACAAAAAAGAAAAGGCCCCTCGACCAGATAATATCAACATTGACCAACTCAAAAAGGCTGGTAAAGTCATCAGACTGAAACTAGTCTTCTATTCAAAAGAGAAAAGACCAAGTCCCAGAAGATTGGAACACTGCAATCATAATGCTATTATATAAAAAGGGGAACCCAAAAGAGCTAAACAACTACAGGCCAATAAGCTTCCTAAACTGCATCTACAAACTTTTTAACAGAATGATCAACAACTGAATCACCAAAATGTTAGATGAAAACCAACCATAGGAACAAGCTGGCCATAGAAAGAAGATACTCAACCATTGACCATCTAAAACAGAAAGCTGCATTATACAAAATTCCACTCGCTATAGTATTTGTTGACTTCAAGAAGGTCTGCAACTTGTTTGAAATCTACCAGGTCATTGATGTTATCATACAACAAGGCATAGTCCCTGTATATGTCAGTCTTACATCATATCTACCAACATAGTTGCTCCTTTATAAGGCTACATTGAGATGCTGAGCCCTTTTGGCTTGAAAAAAAGGATGAGGTGAGCTCACCCAAACAGCCTGTCTTGATCTTCCACAACTTTGACTGTGGAAATAAAGAAACCAGAATAGATGGTGATTATCTGAGTAAGTAACCTCAGATTTGCAGATGATATCGTCCTTTTTACTGAGAACCTTCTTACTCTCCAAAGGATGCTATACAAACTGAAAGCATGGATGTGGGCCTCTTCATAAAGTTTAATAAAGAACATATAGAGGAAAAAGACAATTATCAGAATAGAAAATGCTGACCTGAAGAAAGAGGACCACTACATCTTCCTAGAACAACAAACCTCCGTGAAATCCTCAAAAGAGGAAGAAATCAAGCAAAGAAACACTCTAGGTTGGCAAGCCCAATCTTCATGAGGAAAAAAATCCCATTAATCTAAAAAGAAGGGTTTACAAACAATGCATCCTATCACATATCACATAGACAGATCATTAGACAGTACAGTATATTAGAGAAAAACAGGAGTCCAAGATATCATATAAAAATCAAATGGCAACGGGCTGGTTATGTTGCAAGAATGGCTGACAACTGCTGGACATCAAGTCTCACAGAGTGGATCCTTTGAAATCACATGCAAAACTGTGAGATGGCGTGATGAACAAGAAGTTTAAAAATTTTTGGCTCTGCAAGACTCATAATAGAGAGGTGTGGCAGATCTTTGGGAAGGTCTGTGTCCAATGATTGATGCTAAAAGGATGATGAGGATGATGATGGTGATGGTTTAAAAAAAAAATTGGTCCCACCTTTATCATATATATAAAGTGTGTTGTCTCTGTGCATGTATGTGTGCAAAGATAAAGCAAATAGAGACGAATAAAATTTCTTGAATGCTGCTAGAATTTGAACATCCAACCTGTAGGTGAGTAGGTGAGTGTTTTGACTAACAGACCACTGATTACTTTATGAGACTTAAGGAAAATTATATTCAAGTTTTGCCGTTCTAGATTCCTAGATCAATTTGTGGAAAGTGTTTACAGATTCTAAAAAGAAATTACACAGAGCCTTCCAGACATCAACATTGGATCAATTTGTGGAAAGGGTGAGCAAATCCTAAAAAGAAATGATACAGAGACTTCCAGATGTCTACTTTGGATCAATGTGTGGAAAGGGTGAACAGATTCTGAACAGAAATCACACATAGCCTTCCAGACATCAACACTGGATCAATTTGTAGAAATGGTTAACAGATTCTATTCAGAAATCATATAGAACTTTCCAGATGTCAACACTGAACCAATTTGAGGAAACAATGATTGAAATGAAGATTCTGCCGTTTCAATCATCAGGTCACGCATAAGTTCAAGTAGCTGACTTCATAAATACCAGGGGGGAATCTTGTGTCTATTTGGGAAATCAACATTCATAAAGTGACCACAACTGACACACAATCATAGAGTGTGGGGTCATTAGGTCAGAAATGGCCATGATTATAGTCAATGGACTATACTGAAGCAGTTAAAAGTACATGACGGACTTTCTAAGTCACCGTAGGCCAAACTTTTTTATTTGAACATTTAATGAATTAGGAAATCCAGTGTCCAAACCTTTTGAAATTGATCCTGACTGTAAGGCATACGGTGGAAATTGAAAACAATCTTATCTTATGTTGTGGGTAGACATTCAAGAAGTGGTTATGTCCATTCTCAAACTGTTTGAACATAGGATATTATAAATGTTAAAAAGGTAGGTGATTTCAGCAGTCATGAACAAGAAGACAAGAAAATAAAACCATTTAGAGCAGGACTTTATGACCAAAGAAATTCACGTCACATCTCATTAAGCTTAGTTCAGTTGCTTCATATATCTCACAACACACAGGGCAATGATTTTGTCTCCATTTTTTGAAAATAATCCACGAAGAGCCAGTCATTATTTGGTGCAGGTGAGAGTTTTGACAGGACCTGGGATGTTAGCCTGTTGTCCAACCTAGATTGCCTTCTTGGGCTAAAGGGCTTCAACTAGAGATAGGGGAAGAAGTGGACTCATGATTTTGGAAAGGGCATTAGTGAAAAGTGAATGCAAACTGTCTCATCAAGTGTTTGAACTGGTTTCACCGATACCATTCTTTTCATCAGTTGGGCCATAAATCAAATGATTAACTCTTCAAATTCGTACAAAGAAATTAAAACACTTATATCCAAGGAAATAACAACTGATCAAAGTTACCCCCCGTTTATTTTTACCTCATTTATCTGTATGGCATAACAAGCTATAAATGAATAAATATTTTTTCTCCTTATAGCTGCAATAATCTGATCATAGGCTAAGTTTGCAGATACTATTCTCTGATCCTAAACAGATCCTGATAAGTCCTAAATTACCGAAAAGGGGAAAATATTTCAGTGAAGTTTTTTTACTCTGGGAAGTAAAATGTACATAAACATCATTGTATGCGACAGAATTCTTTTTCAAAGACAGTATACATTATAAGAAAGTTATTGAATCACTATGACCACATTCACTGACCTGACCAAACAACAAAAAATATGATGCTTTGGTATTCTTCCATTTTCTCTCATCTGTCAGTCCTCCAGTTCACAATTTTTGACATAAAACCTTGAGAATTTACATGAGTAGTTCAGTAGCCACTTCTTGAAACAACTTTTCCATTTTTTTGAGATTCGCCTTTTTTCACATATTTTAGGAGTTGGATGCTTGATTTACAATAAAATCCATTGTGAAAATGACATGACATTATTGTGTTAAGACCTTTGTGGAAAAGCTTGGTTGGAGTGAGAGAAAGTGAAAGTGATTGTGTATATTTAATTTTGAAAAAAAAATGACATTTTTTTTTTGTCCTACTGGTTCTATATCACTCATTCCCAGATGAAACTGACAACTCCAGTCAATTACATGTCGGTGCCTTTGATATGAACCGACTCGGTATGGTGTTTCATTTGTAGACAGAGTTGGCAATATTTTTTTTTTGCTGCCAGCCTTGAGCTAGGCTAAGTTACAAAAATCTTTTTTTCAACTTACCACATGGTTGGTTGTAGAGAACGGTAATCCTTTTCTTCTGTTGACAACTGGCCCTCAACATGTGGCACTCGTTACTGTAGGATACCAAGTTGCTACCACAGACTGGATTGAAGAGACTGTCACATTTTGTAACACATTTGCAATAGGGATCGCCAGAAGAGGTGTTCACATAACACTGAGCACCAAAAGGACAAAACCTGTTTTCACATGGAGGCACTAGAAGGAAGAAAGAAAAATAGAAACATTAGTTATTTGTAATG
The DNA here is from genome assembly GCA_963457665.1 of Thysanoteuthis rhombus. Taxonomy (NCBI): domain Eukaryota; kingdom Metazoa; phylum Mollusca; class Cephalopoda; order Oegopsida; family Thysanoteuthidae; genus Thysanoteuthis; species Thysanoteuthis major. The sequence goes on from OY735223.1 coordinate 6,102,325, forward strand.
CATTGTTCAAGTGGAAGAATCTCATTTTTGATTCTGTTTATTCAGATTTTTAAGGATTAAAAACAGAATCTGGATCCGCAAATTGATTCAAGTCAGAAAAACAAATTTTTCAGCTAAAATCATCTGAAAGAAGAGATCTGTTATCTAAAATTATCTAAAAAAAGGAGAGATTTTATATTGAATTATCTAAAAAAGATCCAGAAGACAAAAAAAGACCCCAAAAAGTATTCTTTTTGAGAAAACAGAAAAATGTTTATAGATGGTGCCTAATGGTGTACCCTTGCAAATTTTCAAGATTGTAGCACCCAAAATGTAACTAAGACACAAACAGACACACAGATATTGAAAGAGAGAAAAATCAGTTGCCCACTTTGCTGGGCCATCAACGATTTGATCGAAACTAGGTTGGAATATAGGATTCAGACCAACCTCTCCCCCACTATAACAATCCCCCAATATATTTCATATATCTATCTATCTATCTATCTATCTATGTATATATATATATATATATATATATATATATATATATATATATATATATATATATATATATATCCCTCATACACACAAACATTCGTGACGGATGCACACATTTATAAATACTAGTCCATAACCAATTGTTTTCCTGACAGTTATCCTAAGTGAAAGCGACAGGTTTGCTTGTGGCTGCAACAGATACTAGGTTTTCATAAATGTACCCTCTTATTGAGCTGTCTTCTTACTCTTCATACTGTATCTGTCGCACTTAGTATCTGTAGCAGACATCAGCTGAACCTGTTGTTTACACTTAAGGATAGCTGTAAGCCGAGTGATGTGTTATTGACAAGTAATTGCAATTGGTTACTATGCCTTTTGCAAACTGACAAGTTATTTTGAATTATTTGAATTCTAAGAGAAAAGAAGGGAAATAATCCAGTACATCTTGATTCTTCAACAGCCAATCAACCTGTTTGACTAATTTTTTATTTCTGTAATCAATCTTGATTTTCTTCATCGAGTGCGATGACTACGGCAAACAGTGACACATTCTTTGTTTGTCCAGAGAATTGGACAATTCCAACTACAAATTCTTATGAGGCCAACGTCAGCAAATACACTTTGTGTGTTTTGTTGCCACAAGTTGTTTTATGCAATCTGTTTGCCACTACAGCAATTTTTACAAGAAGACATGTTACAAAACAAAATGTCCGAACAAGAGATGCAGATGGACTTTTTAATCAAAAGAATTTTTTACTTTTTCCTTCCTTTGTTTTAATCAAGGATTACAAGAAATGTGAGTTCTAATTAAGTGTTTTATTTTTCTTCATTACTGTATTGTATGGAAAAATACAATAATTGAGAGAATGAGAGAGAAATGGAAAAAAAGATTAAAAGAATTGAAAATACTCAGTGTGCATACCTCTGCCAATATCATTGTTACTGAAAAATGAATGAAATTCAGTTCATATATAGCTACAATACAGTTGTAACAGGAAAAACTTCCTGGATTCATCCTAAAACTTGACCTCTTTTATAATTGTCAATGGCCCAAACCTTCAAGAAAATATCATCAAAATTCCCTGAGAACGTTTTCATCAGTAGAGGTAGTAGTAGTAGTGGTATTACCAGCAGCAGTTACTGGCTGAAATCAGCCAACACACACTGTAGAGCCTTGTGTATATGTTTGCAGTACTCGCTTCTCTTTCTAGAAGTTTGATTTATTGTGACAGAAAATTAACGAAACAAAGTGAAAACGACTTTTATAGAATTAGCAAAACAAGTTTGAATTCTTGGTATGACCATATTACTTCTTCACTCATGCCTTCAAAAATGCTTGAATCCGACTTTCCCTGAGTTCTGTCAGATCTCCAGTCATCTTGACTTTGATTTTGTCATTGATTTATCAATATAGCAGTCAGGCTAGAGATTAATTCCTTCTGTTAGTACTCTGAAATCTGATCAGACCTGCCCAAAATCAGTGGGGAAGGAGATGGGTGCTTCCTTCATTCACTGAAATGGACAAGATGTCAGAATCTGATAGTTCACCCAATTATAGCATCTCAATGATGTCCTTCAACCCGGTCGTACTTGAAGTGGGGCATGCGTAACATCAACGTCAGCTTGTTTTGACATCTTTAATGAGGTTTAGAGAATATAGAAACTGTCATGTGTCCGATGTTTTATGGCAGCATGTCATGTTGGGGTTAAGAATTGGAAAAAGTAGGGATCAAGAAATAATTTACTTCTCTCATATTCTGTTGAACTGTGATCACTAAAAGAGTCTGAATTTTCAAAAAACAAGTGTGAGTGCTGCCTGACACAAACTAAGGGATCAATTTTTGCATAAACTTGGCATGCAAATTCAACCCCATTACTAAAAACCTATTTTGGTGAGGGGGAGATTATCAAGAAACAAAAAACGTTTTTTCTAGATATATTAAGTAATAAATGTTTAAATTTTCAATCCTCTAGCTCCGTTGGTGCAGCCTGTATGCATAATTAATAAATACATAGCCAGCCAGACCAGCTTAAAGACTGAAGAAACCTATGTTGTTTTGGTTGACAGTTTCTAATATTGCTACGTAGATGATGTTCTTTGTCATGCTTGGGTATTATTTTACAATGGAGAAACTATATGAAGCTCCTATAATGCCTAAATGATGGAGATTTACAGCTCATTCTCTAATTTCTCATTTATTCTTATTAACACACATTTTTAAAATCTTTGGTTAAAATTTTGCTTTCATTTATTTGCAATGTTGTATGACTTGTTATGAAATAAATACAAATTTCAAATTAACATTACTATGAATTTTCTATTGATAGTTTGCTGATTATGTATGAATAATAATTAGACAAAAATACACAACTAGTCTCTTAGACATCAGAAACAAGAAAGTAGAGAGGGTGTACTTTTGTCAATGACAATATCAGGGAAATAAATTGTGCATGAATTCACCTAAAAAAAACAAAACATTTCTTCCATATCTTATTATGCACCCTCGTCCAAAATTTCATAGAAATTCATTGAGAACTTTTGTAGATATTGTGTGAATGACATGAAATTTTGGCAATATCATGTGGTGTGGACATAGATCTGTGATGTACAGCAGGTAATTGTGCATAGATCCGTCCGAAATTCACTCATTTTTTTCATAGACTATCTGCCACTTTCCCACATAATTTTATGGAAATTCATAGAGACCTTTTGTTTACATGAGATATTGTGTTGACAGACACAAGCATATTCATAATTGTATGAAAAAGAAATGGAAGAATATCTCTGAATCAAATGAAATTTTCTGGACTCACCCCAAGATTCATCCAACTCTTCCTTGCTCTATTACCTACCCTTGCATGAAATGTCTTTGAAATCCATCCAGTACTTTCGAGGATATTTTGGAAAGGCAGACAGAGAAAAAGATGGAAAGGATGTGACCAAATATGAATACCTCACTAAATTTGTTGGCAAAGGCAAAAAAAATCCCCAAAACTTGCTGATATTTGAGATCTGATTTGAGTAATGCAGGTCAAATTGCAAGAAACATTCAGATGGTTTTTAAATGATTTTAAGATGAAAGCAAAAGAATGAAATTCATGAGAAGATGAACAAGTAGAAAGAAAGAAAAAAGAGTTGAAAAAAGATATTCCAAAAAAAGGAAATTCACCAAAAGAAGTAAAATTTAGATAAAAAAAAAGATTATGAAATTAAGGAAAAAAAAAGAAAAGAGAAATTTCAGAAGAATCATCCAGAGAAAATCTCCACCAGCAACTGGAGAAAAAAATAAAGAATCTGTTGTTTAGCAAAGATGTCGATGTTTTCAAATGAAACAAAAAATTGCTGACAGTACCTTCAAGGCAGTGAGCAGCAAATGTAAGATTCCTAAGCTCAGCCAATTGCTATGAAAATATTCTTGAAGAATCCGGCTGTTTGTGCTTCCAATAGAAAAATGGCACCATAGAAATTTGTCCCAGAGGATTATGGGAAGAATTAGCAACCTTGAAGGATTTCCTCTAAACTGCTAGTTTTTGTCCGCTTATAAATCTGAGAAAATCTCCATGTAAATCAAAGAAATCTATTATCATTATTTAGATTATCATGGATTTAATATCTACACATAATAATTACATGCACATATCATAGTGCTAATCAATTTCTTACATTCTATTACCTCTGCCGGTGAAGTTGAAAAGGTAGATGTATTCAGTCATGTCCATTTTTCTGTCAGTAGATCTGTCCGCAAGTTGGTCCAAGAGTACGGTCTAAATTTTGTGAAAGGGTGGACAATGGTCTAAAAAGATGTGAGTGAATTTGGGTGCAGATTCAGGATATTTTTATTTGAGACATATTTCTAATTTTTTTTTTTGAATATACATTCATATATATGCTCATGACTGTCAATAGAATATCTCCAAAGGTTTTCCATGAATTTCAGTGATATTTTATGTAAGGCTGGATAGTTGACAACAGAAGGGGTAACAAATTACTCCCCCTAAATCATAGTTGTATGTTCACATAACATTACATTGCCAAAACATGTTTGTCCACATGATATCTTCAAAAGTTCTCAATGAATTTCAATGATATTCTTTGGAAAGGTAGACAATAAAGTATAGGGGAACCAATTAAATCTTTGGATGGATCCTTGCACAATTACTCCCCCTGACAATAGCATTGACAGAGGTATGCACTCTCTGAGTGCTTCGTAGTATGTATATGTTTTTTGAAAAAATCAAAATGAGATATGCTTGCAATTTCCGCTTATGCATATCTGCTTACATCCAAATCACATTGGATATTCTGGTTCTTGTGCAATCTTAGAAGTCAAGTAATGCTGAACCTGGTCAGGACTAAGATGGGTGACCACTTGGGAATATTTGGTGTCGTAAGCAAGAATAATGAAGTGATTGACACAACTTTGATTGCTTTCTGCCATTGAGTCTACTTCATATACTGCTAGCATAGGTGAGAGAAACTCATGATGGGGTTAGTAAGCCTAGGCAGGGATGATTGATGCTGTAGCCAGCGTAAAGGAACTCGTGGTACTAGCACTTATGGGTGTCCAAATAAGGTGTGTGTGTATTTCCAAAAATCAACATTCATGCATTTATTCAAGTATATACATATACCATGTCCGAGTCCATTAACAGTTGGTCTAGACTGATCTTCTGCTAAACGTACCATTAATGCATAATACCAGCTATGATGTACTGGTGGGATGTCTGGAAACTTACAAAATCTCTTGAAAACAAACTCAAAGGGCAATAGGAGAGGGCAATGTTAAGCAATAGAAAAAGATCCGCATGGATCAAGGATAAGATCAGGATTGAGGGATATCATACAAATAATTAAACAATAAAAATGGTAGCATAGTGAACAGAACTGATATGAAATGGATCAAAAAGCAAATTGATTGGTGGCTGTGTCAGAGGAAAAAAAAGTAGGAAAAGACCAGACACAAAATGGAGAGACTATTTAGAAGAGCATGCAGGTAAGACATGGCAGAGATTAGGGTGATCACTCTCATCATGAAAGGAGATGGTAAAGGCCTTTGTCCAGCAGTGGGCTCATAACAGCTGAAGATGATGATGATGATGATGCATATATAAAATCTATCTCAAGAGTTATATCAAAGAGGGACTGAACTCATGGTGTGGAAGAGTTCACTGTTTGAAATAACAGGTTAGAGATATGTTAACCAGTAAAATTATTACCTTCAGGTGGAATAGTCCATTATTACAGAAAGGGGGACAAACAGAAAAAAGTTGCACTGTTCATCATATAGATAAGTTTCCACGCGTCTTTTTCCACAATATTTCAGCAGTGGACAAAGCAGTCTTTAACATTGATCAGACCCCAAAGCGTAAAATTTCTTGGGAGCCTTTCTATTTTTGTATCTATACCTTCAATACTTATGCTATTTGCCAATGAAAGAAACATATTCTCCAGAAATTCATAGCAAAAGATTGAGACAATGTTGAGTTTATCAACTAAGCAGATACAAAAGAAAATGAGAAATAAAAAGGAGTCCATGTTTTTGATATGTCAGTGTTATCAGCACATGCAAAAACATTCTAAAGGCACGAAGTGTCTAAACGAGGAAATATAATGATGATGACAGCTGAATAGCATCATGAAACCATATGCAGTCCACCATACAATCTTGCCCAGCCAGGCAGACAGAGAGGGACTATGCTAAAAAGGAACTTTGAGCTTCCAATATCCTTCATTAAGTTGTTTTTGAAAGCATTGATCAATTTGTAGGAAATGGTCTCTTTACTCAGAGCATTCTATGGTTTGTTCACTTGAGTGGAGGAGAAATTCTTTCTCGGCCCAGTTGATGTCTACACCTGGAATTTTGGACTCTGTCCTCGGGTTTTTGTAGGTAATGATGTGGTAAATATGCGCTTGTCTGAACACAGAGAAGAGTGGAAGTTTTGGTATAAGGTGTCGATATTATTCTGAAAATGGTAAACACTCGACCAATCAGTATGGTTTCTGCAGAATTCCAACATCTCTAGATTGCGTTTACGCAGCCTTTGAATACGTCAAGTATTTGATTTTAGTAACTCTTCTAAGGACTCTTTCTATTGCTTCAATGTTTCAAGTGAGTTGACCAGATGCCTGATGCAAACTTTTGATATTTAGCAATTATTTTCTTACAAATCAAAACAAGAACAAAATATTAATAAAATCAGAATGATTAATTGAATATAAAATCCATTTTGGATCTACATTCCATCTTTCGGTAACATGAGTCCCTCCAAAATTGAAAGACAAAAAAAACTCGAAATAAAGAATATTTGGGGCATATTTTTCTCTTGGAGGGGGGGGGTTGTCCTTTGAAATTTGCTGCTGCACTGTTAGCACCAGAGACTCAGCTGAGCGGTACCTATTGCATTTCTATGAACGATATACAATGATGAATCTTACTAGATGTTGAAGAGGGCCCAGAAGGATCAAAGCCCCCAATCTCTGTCTGCCTTGGCCCTCACATCTTTCACTACATCACTACCATCAATGATTTTCACTTACATCTACTACTAGCTTCTGAAAGGTCTTCCCACAGACCCCCAGTAATACCTTTGTTGACCTTCAGGGGTATGCAGACCTCAGTTTGGGAACCATTGCACTAGCTATTGGAGGGGGGAGGCCTCAAGAAGCCAAGCCCAATTCCCCCAAAACTTCAGCTTCGGTTTTGTTAGGGAGACACACCTGAGTTCTCTCCAAATGAGACAATCCTTACCAAACTGTATCTTTGCATGGCAGCCATGACAGTCTGATCCCACCTACCCATATGAGCCTTTCTGCATTTACAGATTTGAAAGATGCTTTTTTGATTGAAGACGTAGCAAAGATAATTCTTGTGCCTAAAGGGAAAATGACCCCAGAGTAATACAAAGGTCAGAAATTATGTTTTTATTAGGCTTCATCATCTTTTCGCAACAATCACGCTCCTAAGTTTTCACAAATAACATCTGCCTTTGTATTTGCATCTTGGTTTTCTATTCCAGAACCTTCTAGCATTTATAATCATCTAACACGTTTGTCGCGTTTTGATTCATTTTCACACGACAGAAGTTAAAAGGCTGATGTTGGTGAATGAGAAGGAGAAGAAATGCAGAGAAGGACTTCCTTTTGGCTGACCTGTCTCTAGATGAGTGGATAATAAAAAAGACCTGAACAAAGGTTTTGCTTCTGAGAGAGAAGAAAATCAAAAAAGGTCGCACCTCCCTGAATGAATCATTCAATAAGAAATACAAGAGGTTAACTACTCAGCTGCAAATTCTATAATCAAACCATTTTCAGTTCTATCTATTTATTCCTCTAAAGAGAATAACCATTCTTCTAAGAAACCATTTTGTGTTTAGCACACCCATTATATATTTGTTTCCAAGTATTTAATTTCCACGACTTTATGACACTTTTTTCTCCCTGTCACTTCAAAATGACAGCCGTCTATTGTCTCCCATTCTGAATAAACATAAAAAAATGGTTTGACCTTCCTCCATGCACTTCATGATGCAGATGATTTCTTCTCTCTTTTGCTGTCTTTCAACTTTTTCTTTTTCACACTAAGAAAGGAAGGAAAATAATTTGAAATGCACGGCTCGAGAAACAAAGCAATCCTATAATTCTCCACAATTTTCATTGTTCACAATCTGACTCTTGCAAAAAAAAAATGTTTAGTTAATCAAAATCTCAACAGAATCCTGATAATCGTCATGAAGGCAATTGTCTTGAGAGTTCATGAAATTCTCTGAAATTCAATTTAAAATTGTATATTTCTTGCAGAGTATCGATGTGAAGACAGAATTACCTAGGCATGGATGGGGGGGGGTCCAAGGAGTCCAGGAACAAACATGAGATACACAAAGGAAGGGAGATAATTTAGAAAGCATCGCTTTAGAGACAAAGCAACTTGATTCTTCTCCACAATTTTTGTTGTCCACACCCTGATCCTTTTTGAAAGAAACAATGACAGAAAATACGAAAAGTTGCTTAAAAAGTTTTGTCAATCAAAATATTCACAAAACGAGTCCACTTAATCACTAAAAAGAAACCATCCTGAAATAAATGTCTTTTGGCAGCATGCCATTTTGGGGGAGAGAAATAAAAAAAATATAGAAAAAGCGGTGATCAATGAATAAGTTACTTCTCTTGCCTTTATGTTGGATCATTAAAAAGTTTGAATTTTTAAAGGATAAGCGTGAATGCAGCTGCATACAAACTGAAGATCAATTCAGCATGAACTCACATGGTAAATTTAACTTCCCGCTGAAAACCTATTCTAAGAAGAAATTTTGAAAGAACAAAAAGAAATACATATTTCATCATTACCACCAGCCTTTTAGCATCCATCATTGGACATAGACCTTCCCTCATGAAGCCAATACTTTCTGAATGTACACTGCTCCTAACGCCATCTCATATTTTGCCAACTTTAGTTTAGTATATGATTTTTTAGGATCTAGGATGTGAGACTAGCCCATTGCCATTTAAATTTTCAAACGGTTTCGAAGATATCTTTGTCTCCTATTTTTCTCTAATATACTGTGCTAACTTGTAATCTCATTGCGATGCTGAACATGGTTCTTTCCCATATACATAGTTTGATGGTCAATCTTTTGGTTAGGTTCTATGTTCTAGCTCCATAGGTGACAATCGGGTGGATGCATTGGTTGTATACCTCCCTTTTTAGGATCAATGGGATTTTCTTGTCCTTGAAAGTTGAGCTTACCCTACCAAAAGCTTGCCAACCTCGAGTGATTTTTCACTTGGTTTCTTTTTCTTTTGAGGGATTCATGGAGATCCGTTTTCATAGGTAAGTGTAGAGGTCTACTTTCTTTAGTTCTGCATTTTCTTTCCAGCTTGCTGCATCTTTGTCCTCCAAATATGGGAAAAATGTTGAAATTTTCAGTCTTCGAGCCCTTTTGGTACTCCCTGTACATGCATAGCAGACATAGCCAGTCAGCTTAGAACTATGAAATCTATGATGGTAGTTTTAATCAACAGTCTCTAATTCTACAAGTTACCATAAAGACTCTTGATTACAAACTTGACACTCATTGCATTCTTTAAAAACTTGATTCAAAATTATAAACTTCTTGTTAAAGTTTTAGGCTTGCAATACAAAAAATGAGTGTGCTGACGGAATTGTGTATTATAAAGTAATTAGCAAATCTGTGAAGAAATTAAGTGAAGAAACATTTATATTCTTGAGAATCTGGATATTATTTTCTCAGGAAAAGATATAAATAGGGTTAAGATACATCTAGAAACGTCCAGATTCTGGAGATCTAGATTTTATTAATAAATCTGTCAAAAGAAAGCCCTAAAAGTTCAAAAGAGCTTTTTTCCCCCAAAACCCCAATGATAATTTTTAGAAGGGGTAGACAAAACAGTATGGTCAGGAGAACAGGAACACTCAAAAAAACAAGCACATTAACAAACACATGCACACTTGATTCTATTTATCTGTTTGTGAAAATCTGTGAGCAAATCACCTAAATGCATAGTATTTGGGTAATTTGCAACTCAATGATAATAGAGCTAGGTCAGCATCTTCTATATTTCAATGGCTGATTTGTTAATGGAGATAACTATTAAATACTAATTACAGAGTAGTCCCCTTTAACTACTCACAAATTTGCAAACACATCAGATTGCACTCATTTTAGGTTCGTTCATTTAGGGAAGAAATGTGTTTTATAACCATCCCCGACCCCCAAAGGAAAGAAATAGAGATCACAAGGGAGATAAATATTTTTTCTCCAGTAATCTGGAAAAACCTAGTCCAAAATAAGTTAGATCCTTATTTAAACTCACCGTGTTGCACCCTTTTTTTTCCATATTGGGAAGTGAAAAACTCTTCCTTATTGGAGTGTCGGCCTGAATCCGGGCAAAACATGTTAAATTGTGAACAAATCTGTGTAATACCAGTGAAACTGGAAAATTTCAGGCAAATCAAGCCTTTTGCCTCCTTTATTCAAACTCCCATGCATTCAATCATTACTCATAATGGATTTCATAGAAACCAAATATAAAAAATATGAGGCAAATAAATGAATTATAAATTTCTGTCAGATAAAAAAAAAAAATCCAAATTGAAGAAAGAAAATTCCAATCAGTGAGAGAATTGCAGCTGGAATATGTTCCAAACAGTTAAAGGTTTCAGAATTATGAAACATTCCTCAATTTTTTTCCTCTCACTGAGATGCGGCTGTTTTTATGACATGTTTAGCCAATATCAGGTGACCTTAAATTCTGAATGTCACATGACCCAGGAAACACTCCTCCCCACAATCTCATCATCATCATCATCATCATCATCATCATCATCATCATCATCATCATCAGTAGGATAGCACTCATGTCCTTTTCCATTTTCTTGTTCATCAAAGGTTTCAAATGTATATTTATTTTTTTGGAGCATTGGATTGCAACTTATCTGCTGTGGTCCCAGTACCAGTAGGTTTTATGGGGTGGAGTCGCAGTCCTCCTTCTTCACTCAAGCTTGGAACCAATCAGTAGCCTTGGATGGACTGCTTTACAGGATTAGAGAGCTCCAAATGCCTTGCCATTTACCAATAGCTGGGAAGGGGTCAGAGACGTGGATTCCCAAGGCATTAGCCATGATGAAAGCAATAGAAACTGATGAAAATACATGACCTTTTTGGAAAACTCCTTCAAACCATACATTTCAGAGCACTGTTCAAACTTTAACTCTCTGTAGATGAATTTGCAGAGTAAAAGGTTGGACCCATTACTGCAGGGGACTTTCATCGCTGAAGATAGCCTGCTTGAATTTTGCATTTGTTCCATCACGTCAATTGCATGTCAGTTTCAGTTATACATGAACAGGAACACAAGTTACAAACTTTCTACATTAGTAAGTGCACAAAATCTTGGTGCCCTTGAAAAAGACTGCAGAACGCTAAAAGTTGATGACAGTTATACAGATTCATGGCTCTCAAGCCAAGAAGCCCAAGAAAGAATCATGAGTCATGCTTAATAATACACAGAGATCACAAGACAAGCAAGTATGTTAGAGTCAGAGATATCATAAAATTCCATTAGAAAATTTAAACAGCTATGGGCTGTATTCCAAGAATATCAGACAACTGTTACACATCATGACTCACAACATGGATCCCCAGAGATCATACATGGATTTGTGGCTGGCAGCAAATAAAATGGCATGACAATTTAGATAGATTCAGAAGATATTAGCGATGTAACGGCCGCAGTAGAAAGATCAGGCAAATCTTACGGGAGGTTTATGCCTAACAATAGACGTTAAAAAGGCTGCTGATGATTTCTGACATCAGAAGTTTTGACGATTCAGTAAAACTGGATCATTCTATTTCCAGCAGATCACAAACACATCAAATTACAACACACAAGTCGTTTCTTTGTTTTGTTTTTTTAATTACTTGAGAAAATGCTCGTTAAAAGAATTCTACAACAAATTATATTTTGATACTAAGCAATAACAAAACAGGTTAAGTGAGTCCCTCAATAGAAAATGTTACAAGACCAACATCTTTTAGCACCATGACATGTTGGGGATGATAAATTCAAAATTTGGGAAAACAGGATGTTAGTTAATTCTTTCGCCTTTTTAATTAGATCACAAAAAGGTGTGAATTTAAAAAAAAAAACGAAAGTCTGAATACAGTGGAACATAAAATAAGGGACAAATTTAGAGTTGACCTATATTGTAAATCGAACATCCCCATAAAACTATTTTGGGGTAAATTACCAAAAACAAAAAAAATAAAGATATAATAAAGTTCAAATTTTCAGCCCTCTAGCTTGATTAGTATGGCCTGTGCCTACATCGATAGCCAGTCTGCCAGACAGACTAACAGAAAAACTGAAGAAACCTATATTGATAGTTTTGGTGACAGTTTTAGATGACGGTTTCTGATAAATCAATTGTACCTCCCACCTTGAATAGAACCTCGAAGCACTTGTCAATAACATGTTTCCTATGAGGAACAGAAGACAAGTAAATAAGAACGAATTTCGTATAATTGAACTAAGGTGAGAAATAACGCAGCGACTTTTATTGATTTCAGTGGAAAAAAATAGAAGATCATTTGAAATAGAATTTGAAAAGAGGATGAAGGAAGAAAAACTGTCGGGTAGGAAATTAATCGGACGGGTATTTGAGGTGGGATTGGGTAGATGCTAACCTGGGTAACAAAGGAAATATAAACATCTGGTTAATCACTGGATAAAAACTGTTGTGTGACAAATGTGTTTTGGCAGTATGCCGTGTTGGGGGTGATCGATTAAAAAGTCGAAAAAGGGTGATCAATGAATTGGTTACTTCCTTTGCCTTTTATTGGGCAGTGATCACAGGAAAAGTTCAAATCTTTAAAAAAAAAACATGAATGCTTCTGGAAACAAAATAAAGGACCAATTTAGCATGAAGATACATTGTTAATTGAACTCCTACTAAAAAACTTATCATGAGGGGAATTTTTGAATAAACAAAAAATTTTTTTAAGACATGAGGAGTAAAAGTTTTCAGCCTTATAGCTCTATTGGTGTAACCTGTACGTATGTGGTGAGAGATTTAGTTGACAGTTTTTAACAGTCTCAACAGCTGTCAGTACTGAAACCAGGCTCTTAAATGTTGATATTCAAAGCCTGACATTTTTTGTCACATGAATCCAAAGCCAAAATATTTTAGACCACATAACTCAAGCACATCTCTTTGTCAAATATTTTTCACAAGAAAACCTGAGTTGAAGAAAAAAAAAAGACCTGTGGAAATTCATTTTATCCAAGATGGAGGAAATTAGTTTTGCCATTGTCAAATCATCAAACAGGAAATGTCTTCAAGCTGGTAATCATTTAGTAAAACAAATTGGAAATTTGTTTCATTGAGTTTCTACAGGCTTAGTATGAAGAAACAAAAATGAAAGACAGGTCAGGTTAGTCATTCTTTAGAAACCATCATGCAATCAATGACTTTTGGCAATAACAATGTTTGTGGTGACCAATTCAAAAATCGGATAGAGGTATTGATTAATGAATAAGATACTTCTTTCACCTTTTGTTAGGCAGTGGTCATTAAAAATCCTGAATTTTCAAAAAGCAGGTGTGAATGTGGCCTGACACAAACTCACAGATCAATTTAGCTTAAATTTACGTAATAAAATGAAACCCCTCTCCAATAAAAATGTATTTAGGAAGGGAATTATCAAAGAACAAAAAGGATGTTTTTTTCTGGACTCAATGAAGAGTAAATGTTTGTGTTTTCAGCCCTATAGCTTCATTGGTACAACTTGTATGCATGATATATAGATGCATAGCCATCCAGACCAACTTAAAAACTGGAGAAATACATTTTGACAGTTTTGGTTGGTAGTTTCTAATAATTATCCATCATTCTCTCGGCTGGGATTTAGCAGAAGAAAGATAAACAAAAGAAATGAACGTGTTGCATTAACAAGTAGATATTTCAAACAAGGGACAACCAAATGCTACACTCGTTCAGCTGGTGGCTTATTGGCAACCCAACTTGTTACCCAGCTGCTCTTGTTTATAGGCCTGCTACCACAAGAGAAAAATTGTATAAGCTTATATCAAGAAAAGGGATTAGAAATAGACATTTCTACCCAGAATCTTCCTTCAAAGAAAAGAGAGATCCAGTAAGTTTTTCGGATGATTGAACCCCTTTTTGTAGTTAGTGTTTCAGCTGTCGACTGAGTGTATGTCAGGCAAGGGCGGAGTTCTGCCTGATGTAGTTCCTGCAACTCAACAGAGACAAGATAATCCAGACCTAACAAGGAAAAGAAAAGATATCACCTGAATCCAACTTATAAGTGTTGCACCCATCGCAGAAAAATTCTGGTTACCACCATTACATGCAGATAGTAGACCTGAAGGAGGTCGTAGAATAGACAGGCCTGAAACATTGTGTTAATAACATAAACTTCAAGGAGGAGTTCAATTAATCAAAGAACTCTTTCAATGTTAATGACCTTCCTCAGAAATATAGTCAGAAAAAGGAAATATCGCAGTATAGACTTATGCTAATTTTCCCTTGTGGAAGTTTGCTTATAAATAGGAGCAGCAGCATAACAAGTAAGGTTTCCAATTGAGCACACATAGAGTAGAGTTGTCAAATGTGTTACTCCCACAGGAAATACCCAAATGTTTTTGCCACAGAAGGAAGATGAAGAATAATCACGAGGAAAGAAAGAAATGAAGACAAAATGAAAGAAATCATGAAACAGGATTATGGAATAGGAAAGAGAAAAAAGAAAGAATACAGAAAGAAGAAAAAAGTCAAAGAAATCAAACATCTTAATCATAGAATAAGGGTCTGGTTAGTCGATCAAGGGAAATCATCATGTGACTAATGTCATTAGGCAGCATGCCATGTTCAGGTTGATCAACTAAAAAATTGAAAAAAGAGATGATCAGTGAAGTTTCTTCCATTGCTTTTTGTTTGGCAGAACCCACTGAAAAAGTCTGAATTTTCAAAAAATGAGCATGAACACTTCCAGGAACAAACTAGGGACTATTTAGCATAAACTTACATTGTGAATTGAACACCTCAATGAAAACATATATAGGGGTGAATTTAAAAACAAACAAAGAATAGAAATATTTTTCTAGACATAAAGATTAAATGTTTCAGTTTTCAACCCTTTATCATCATTGCTGTGGTCTGAAACCCAAGTTGAGAGTTTTGGCTGAAATATATATATATATATATATATATATATATATATATATATATATATATATATATATATATATATATATATATATATATATATATATATATATAATACTATCCCCATCCTACCCACACAATCTGATATCAAACCACTACCATACAACCCTGAAATCTTATAGGCTCTCCAAGACCTACTACTGCTGCTATTATATCCAACATATAATTATAGACCAACACAGACTTCACTACAGAAGTCTCACACTTCATGATGACCTTAAAGGAATCCTCCTCTTCAATTCCCATTTTTGCTTCCAAAGCAAAACATCTGATGTTAAATCTATTTTTTACTAAAATCTTTTTACCGCTGAAAGGTACACATGCTACTGAAGATGGGAACATCCCCCAAAACATGTTTGGCATACCAATTAATTCAGTTATGGATTAATTAATAAGCAAAGTCTCCATACACTCTTACTCCTGAGTCTGTCTCACTTCTTAGCGTTCACACACACACACACACCCACACCCACACCCACACACACACCCACACACCCACACCCACTCACAATATATATATATATATATATATACATATATATATATATATATATATATATATATATATATATATATATATATATATATATATATGCACATACACATATATATATATATAAAAAGCCCCCCAATAGTGTAAAATGTTCCAGTTAATGAGTGATAACAACTTGCAGATATCATACATAATCAGGATGTAAAAAGCTGTAAAAGTTTACAACATGATTATTATTCATTCTGACATAGACAGAAACTAACTGAAAAAACTAGAGTGCAAGAAATAATTGGACATCCAAGAATATTTATGTACTAAGAAAAATTGATATGTAAATATACATTCATCTACACATTACAATAAGCAATGTGCAGATGTCTTCTGTCATGTTGAGGGATGCAACTGATGAAGCAAAATTGAATTTCATTCATGTTCTGATGAAGCATCAAAAATACTGAATTTAAAGAATAACAAAAATTTAAAAAGTTATGAAACCAAAAACTCCCAAAATCTGTCTGTGTTCATTCACTGAAATGTAAATTTCCATTACCCACATATATAAAATACTGTGTATATCAATGTATATTACATATATGCCATTACTTTTGATGGCAAGTATAAACTATTCTTTCTATAATTCACCAAATGTCCATCTGAATGTGACAGCGTAACTTGAGAACTGTACGACATATCCCCATGAAATTTTTTTGTGTACAAATGGGTCACCTACAAGCGTTTTAGTGAGTTAATCTTTGACAATTCAAAAGAAAGAAAATAGTATAGGGTCTGTGTATTCATCCACTTCTATTTATAAAATACTAAAAATCTGATTCTATTCATCTGGAGGTGACTCCCAAATACCTGAAACACTGCATTGTAGCCGAATGTATTGAATTAAAGTACAGCTAAAAGAAAAAAGAAGGAAATAAGTTTTGATCTCTTATTTGGGTCAAAGATTTTCTACAAGAACTAGCTGAGAAACCTGCCCATAGGACAGGTTTTCAGCTAGTGTACATTATGTGTGTGAGTGTATGTATGTGTAATGCAGACTGAGGTAAGTATAAACTGATTGAAATAAGTGAATATGATTGAACTGAGGTAGAAAGATTGATATGAATAGACACACTAGTGCTCTTGGCTTGCATTATTGAGCATAGAGTAGAGCAGCTTTCTGAACAGGATTGCTATAGGAGGCTCTCTCCATAATCCCTAGGTGCTTATAGCCCCTTGTAATCGAAGACTGTCATCTATCTAGGTACTGACTATGCCCAATGTTGTTCAACTTTGGTGATTGACCCGGTGTATGAATGCAATTAGGCCATAACAAGGTTTATAATGATTATAGATCATTGGATTTTATGGGGAAAACACCTGCAAATTCAAAAATGGAATGCAGTGGGGGGAGGGGCAACGATGTAAACAAGGCTTCTGAAAGTGAATCCACTCGAAAGAAAAAAAAGCAAAGTATAAAATCTTGCTCACCACAGCTTGTCAATTAAAAGTCATTGAATTAAGATGGAGAAAACAGCTGCAAATTTAAAAGCGGAATTCAATGCAAGACCCTTGTCTCTGGAATTGAACTCACTATACAAATATTTCTTCAATCATTTGTTTATTCCACCTTCCACCTTCAAAAAGTTGTTTGATCAAATTAATTGGGCTTTTCTTTTCTCAAGCAAGTTCTTTGAAATGAGTTATTCATTGAAACAGAGACAGCATTAGAATAAATACACTATAACTGTAGAAAATTCCTTAATCTGCCCCAAAAGTTTCATCAATTCTTCCTTGGCCCATTGCCCACCCTTCTACAAAGAGTTATTGAAATTCATTGAAAAATTCTGGAGATGATGTGTGGGCAGACAAACACAAGTGAAAACATATCCTTCTTCTAACTTCATTGGAGGAAGTAAATAAGAATAATCAAATGAGAAAGATGCAGATAACTGAGGCATAGTTGCTGGGGTTGGAGGGAGATTCCATAATGTTCTGGGCCCCCAATGCAGGCAGGGAGCCCCCAAAAATTCTATAGATAATAGTTCACTAACTGCATTTCTACTGACAAATCTCAATAAATGTTGGACGGGGTTCCTCGAGTATCTTAAAAAAAATCGCCCAAAATCCCCACCTAAGCTGTTCGCATAGATTCTTCCCTTTCAAAAAGAACTTTTCCTGTGAATCCTTCGTGATCACTTCCTTTACGTAAACATATTGAGATTTTCACAAAAAAATACGGATTCCTGTCCTCAAATATTTTGAGTCATTGAAGACAATCAATACATCAACACTGAATGATCCACCGATATCTTCATCCTTCCATTGCCAATTCAATAGAGACCATCACCTGATCAATATCTTTTAGTAGCATGCTGTGTTGGGGGTGATCAATTAAAAAATTCGAAAAAGGGGTGATCAAGTTACTTATTTTGCCTCTTGTTGGACAGTTTGAATTTTCAAGAAATAAGTGAACACAAACTAAGATCAATTTAGCATAAACTTACACTGCAAATTGAACCCCAGCCATGAAAAATCTATTAAGGCGAAGAATTGATAAAACATAAAAAGAAATATCTAAAAGTTGATTGCTGAAAATTTCAGGCTTATAGCTCTATTGGTGTGGCCTGTGCACGTGTTACAAACATATCCAGCCAGACAGACACACCAACTTAAAAACTGAAGAAACTTATCTCAATGGTTTTGGTGACAGTTTTGTTTGATGGTTTTTAATATATTTGAGAAGGATTTTGTGTATGTAAATCCATCTTTGCAGTAATGGAAAGCCATTTCGTTTCTGACATGAAAAATTCAATCTAAGGAATCCAAGTGCGTTATTATACCAAATATGATTTCATTAGCAAAAATTCTGGGCCATTTATAGTTACTTTGCAGCCTGAGCAATGCTGGGTATTCTGTAAGTTTATTTATAGAGATTCTACACATACATACACACTGAACATTTCAAGTCTTGGTGCCAATCAATACATTGCCACTCAATGATCCACTTAGAGTAACCAATATCATCATCTTATCAAAGCCAATGGCAGAATAACCCAGAATTTACCATCAAATATTTTGATTCAATAACTTTATACCGCAAGGTTGTTGGGATATTTTAAGTGCTTTGCTGAATATTTTTCGATAAATTCTGGCTTCAAAAATCTCTAGGCTTTTCATTGAAATTTTGCAAAAAGATATTTTTGCTGCAAGCCTTCCTTTGAATGTTAGATCCAAGGATGTTATTCAGTAGACCAACAAACTGATCCATTCAGGATGGACAAAGGCTCAATAATGCACAAAGACGTTCCAGTTCTGTGGATTCATGGTCTGTTTTTGGATCACTCAGAGGTCAGCCACATTTTCTGCAGAATATTACCTGCAGACTAAAATAGGATGACTTTCTTGAACTAGAAATGTTCATACATACACACATACACATATATATATATATATATATATATATATATATATATATATATATACATATATATATACACACACACACACACACACACACACACACACACACATATATATATATATATATGTGTGTGTGTGTGTGTGTATATATATATATATATATATACACAAGTGTTTGGCTTTACTAAAGAAGAAGACTTGTGGCTAAGAGTTTAGATAATCTATTCAAAGTTATTTTATGTAATCTTCCCTTGTACTTAGTGCTTTGGGGAGGGTGGAGCAGAAATGATAATTTGATAAGAGGGTAGGAAAGTAAAAATGAGAAAAAAGTTAGGTAGTTTGATAAAAAGAAGAGGGAAAATAAGGAAGAATGGTAGTTTAATAAGAAGGTTGGAAGGGAGAGAGAGAAGAAAATAATGATAGTTTAATAAGAGGATCTGAAGGTAAAAGGGAGAAAATAAAGCTCAGTAGTTTAATGAGTGGGCAGGATGGGAGAGGGGCTGATGGATGCTACTGGCACTATAAGAGTGACAGGCATGGCTCTCAATTCACACACACACACACACACTTATATATATATATATATATATATATATATATATATATATATATATATATATAATTTAATAGTCACCTCTAAAAATAGGCTCATTAACTGATGTGCCATTTTGCCAGAGAAATCTTGTTTTGATGGAAATTAAGAAGATATTTATGTTCTACAGCAAAGTTTTCAGATTATGGCTTACTTTTTCCAACTAATTTTTTCACTTCATTAGATTCGGCATTCCACCTGAACGAATTCTATTCTTCGAAAACATTTCCCACCGTAGACTGAAGGATCCCCTCCCCCATTCCAGTTCTATTTCTTGTTTTAAATGATGAAACTCGAGGAATGGTTCGTTGATCAAAATCTGGAAAAAAATTGAACTACCACATTGATGGTGGGTATGGGATGATAAAATCTTGAGTCCGATTTCCCAAGGAGGATAATTATGAAGAAAGATTTTGGGAAAAATCTTTCTTTTTTTTTTTTTTAAAAGAACTCTGATAAGAAAGCTTTTACTTGAGGCTGTGGATAATGGTAGGATGAATAGCTTCACAAAAACCAAAAAAAAAAGATGGATACCCAGCAAGTATAGATTAGCAATGGTTACTTGGATCTGATGATTGATTACTGATCTGGAGTTATTCAGAAGAAAAAAAAACATACTTCTCATTTCAAACAAAGAAGAGTATATAGAATATGATTCCTAATTAGAAGTATACACATGATCTACAATTATGATAATTAGCAATGTGCAGATGTCTTCTGTCATGCAAAGGGATGCAACTGACATCCTAAAATAAAGTTTCATTCTTGTTCTGGTGACGTAATAAAAATGCTGAACTCAAAGAATGATATGAAAATAGAATTATAGGAAATAGGTTAATATTAAATACGAAGTGCAAAGTCTTTGGGTGATAAATTTATCAGTAGTTTGACCCTGTGTTTTGAAGGTGTGCGCCATTTCCTATAATTAATAGAATAGTCACTATGGGTATACTATGACAGGGGTATACTAGTGTTTCTCATAATGACTGACCACTAACAATCATTTTTTCCTGATCTATCCAATAGCATTTAGATTGCCTTCTGAATCAATATCTATTTTCACTGGAGAAACTTCTGAAATCCTAAAAACAAAAGTATTGATATATATATATATATATATATATATATATATATATATATATGTACACACACACATATATATATATATATATATATATACATATATCAATATATATACATACATATATACATACATAAGCAGTGATACAATTATTTTGCTGATTTTCAAGTTTTCATCAATCGTAAATGATTCTAAATACAAAATTACAATCTATTATTATAGGCTTGAATAATGATTACAAACCTGTTATCCTCAAAAGACTATGAACAGCAATGTTTTGTTCTGTAGGCAAATGGGAGAGGTAGGGATTTCATTGAAGCAATCAACAAACAGAGAGTTGGGGCTGAATGTTAACATTGATGGGGCCAAGTGCATAGCATTTGTTGGGGTCCCTTCTATTTTAGAAATAAGCTTTTATTTTGTAACATTAATTAATGAATTAATATTCATAAAATTATGATGTTCAATTTAACGTAAGGTCCTTTGTGGATCAATAACCCACCTCCATGTAACATATATCCACAAATAAGTTTAGTTTCAGTTTGGAGGGTAGGGTCCTTCATAATATTGGGACCCTGTGCATTGCACAGATTGCACTGTCTTAAATATGGTTCTGCAGAGAATTCATTCCTTCCCGTCCTAGTTTAGTTATCTAGATATTTCATGTTAATGAGCCTCTCCATCCAGGCGTTTGTCTTCCAGTTTTCACCTCAGTGAGTGGCTTAGCATACAATCATACAAACAGATGCCGCAACAGATTCAAGCTACTCAAAAGAAATCCCAAATTCACTCGTCAGATGTGGTCAGCAAGCCATGAATTGACAGATTCACAAAAGTGGAAGCACAGCTGAGAATTCAAAATCGTGGAATCTTTCTTCTTTACAAAGGCTCCGTGCTGTAACACAAGTACTGCAGACAAAAACATTTTAATCGAAGATGCATTCCAGCCATGATGAATGCTGCCAATTCTTTGGAGTATTGAAACTCACTTTGCATAAGAATCAATTGGAGTTTTGAACATAAACGCAGACTGCATATTAAATGGTTGTTATATATAAATGGAAATGTCATGATTTTGAAATTAATTCTTACTTATGATTAATGGCAAATGTATACTAGGAACTGTCACTAAAACCGTTAACAGAGGTTTCTTCAGTTATCAAATGTGGCTGGATGGCTTTGTATGTATGTGCATATATGTGTGCAAAACTAAACAGGGAAAAGGAGGACAACTATGAATATGCAAAGTCCCCATCAAGTGTTTAAAGCAGCCTGTGCAAAGCCTGACTGAAAATGAAGGCCCCATTTCAAACTGCTCATTAACTATTTCAAAAATCAATGCTGAATACATCTGATTTATGTATGGGTATGTACATTTACATGGAATTTACACGGTGTATTTACAAGTTACTGAATGGAATAGGAGAACTAGAACAATTTATAAAATGGTAATGACAAGCAATTTTATTCGATGGCATCAGAGACACAAGAGAAGAGATATCTTCCACCAGACTGGCACCAAACTTTTGGCATCATTGAATTCTTCGACTTTTAAATCAATACCTCACGGCTTTCCCTGAGAATCTCAAAATGTCAGACTTGCTTAAAGTGGAAAAAAAAATATGCTACTGTGACTAAAATTCATGCTGGAAAAATTTTGGATCCTCAGTCCTCAGACATCTTGGCAGTAGTTCCTGGGTCCTGACCAGTCACTGTGGCTGAGTGGTACAGTGCTCATCTTCAGTTTTGTAGGTTGTGGTTCACACCACTGCTGAATCATGCTAACAACTTTAAAAATGGTACTCAATGCCTCTCTTTTAGGCACTCAGTTAGGACAAATATTAAGGAACATCTCCCCAAGATTAAGGAATTATAACCAAATCATATTGGATAGACGCAATGTCAAACCTGGTCAGCAGCTTGATGGGTGACCTTTGGGGAATATGATGTGTGGTAGACAAAACAAAGCTCTGGCAGGTCTGGCGAGTTGAAGAAGGTCTTACTAACAACTGCCTGTGTGTACCTCAACCCACAACACCCTCAATAGAGTTATAAGTGAAGAATGGCATTATATACATACATACAGTTGCCATGTAAGTTATGACTTGAATCTTTTTACAGTTTTTTTCTTCAATTAGACAATGGAATGAGGACATCTGAAGAAGGTCGAAAAGTACAATGGCCAAAACGTTATGTTCAAAAAATGAACCAAGATGGGAACAATAGTAAAAACAAAAAACTACACATATTGTTTATCTATATCAAGTCGATGTTCAATAAAAAAAATGGGGCCAACTTATGAATTTGTTTTTGTTTTGTACTTTCCGCAAAGGTGAAACCATCAAATGCCTTCATAATGGTTTTAGGCTTGACTTATACACAAGCTGTCTGAATTAATTGGTTTTTCTACTCTAATTTGATTTTGCCATGGTTGACTTATATTAGAAAATATAAGGTAATTATATGTAAAAATAAATTTTTCTTTTTCAAACCTCCCCACCAAGTCCTGTCTCAGAAAGTTTTTCCATTTGGACCCAAACCCACCTCACTCCATCCTTGACCCGCTCCTGAACGGGTAATTACTAGTTTTTTTACAAAATACAAAAGTCGGAAATGGACACCATTTTGTCTGGATGGCTCTTAAGGACTTTGAGATTCTTTAAAAAAAAATTATTTTTGTTTTTAATCTGTTTTTTAGTATTTTTGTTTCATGTTGATTACATGTCAATTATTTCAATTTCCACCATTTTTTTCATTCTTTGTGGAAAAAATCGTGATTAAATTCTGACCAACAAAAGTCAGGTCTCAAAGGAAATAAGAAAATTGAAATAGCTTTCCCTGCGTAAAAATTCATTTGATCATTTAGATATCATGAGTGTGTATATATATATATATATATATATATATATACACATATAAATTTGGCAGCGAGTTGAGGAGAAGATGACCAACAAAGAGTGTTGTAATAACTTTTTCTGTAATTTTTCTGGTTAAACCGATGTAGAAATTGATCAAATGTTAATTCAGATTTCGACTGATTCATCAGTCATCATCAAGATCATAAAGTTGCATGAAGCAAACTTGATAATGACTGACAAATCAGTTAAAAGCACTCAATCTGAATGAGAATTCTGTCAATTTTTCCATTGGTTTGACCCTGAAATTTGTTCTCTTGTGAGAAAACAGGAAAAAAATTGCTAAAAAATTAAGATGACATTCCTCATTGGTCATATTCATCCAAACTAGCACACACACACGCACACACATACTCACACATACACACACATACACATACACACATGTATACATACACACATATACACACAAACAGACACACCCACACGTGTATATATATATATATATATATATACAGGATGGGTGAAAAGAAACTCCTAATTGGAAATTGGTAATGACTTGATAATATAATAATATTCATTGGTCGATTGAAGTCAAACTAGCTTTACTTTAGACCATACAATGGTAGAATGTGTCTGCTGTGTTGAAATTCAGCTTTGGCTTGCAATTTCTCTAAGAATTTTATTTCATTCTTGATAGATCTTTTCAGGATGTCAGACAGTATGTTGGCTATTACATTTCAAATGCATTCCTCTTGTTGATCCAGGATTTGTGAGGTACATCACCTTCTTTGGCTCTTCCCTACAGGAGCAAGTCATAAGGCATAAGGGTAGGGTTCCACACAGGCAATTTATTTCTAATAAGGTGGTAATTCTCACCCAACCTGTATATATATATTTATATACATCTCAACACATCACTGTAGACAAGAAAAATAATGTGTATAATGCATGAGATGAAAGCAAAGAGTATGTTTATAAGAAGAGCAGTTATTAAAAACTGTCAACACAGGTTTCTTCTGTTTTCTAATGATTCTAGCTGGTTGGCTATCTATCTATGTGTCAAACAGGTTGCAGTAATGAACTAGAGGGCTGAAAATTAAACATTCACCCCTTAACAAAAACTCAAATGGTAGTTGGCAGGCCATGTTGCAAGAATGTCTGAGAACTGCGACTCAGAATACATATCTCCAGAAATCATATGCAAAATTGTGGCAGGCAGAAACTTAGACTGGTTCTGGGGATATTGGCACCACGCCACGCATATCCGAAGGGTCTGGCTAATCTTGGAGAAGTCTTATGTCCGACTACAACATTGAAAGGCTGATGATGATGATGTATAGAAAAAACGTTTTTTATTCAAATAAGAATTCATCTTAAACATAAATTGTTAGTTGGAGGATTCAATCAAAAATCTAAGTTAACACTAAATTGATCCTTTAGTTTGAGTCAGGCAAAAATCACACTTGTTTTTTTTTTTAAATTTGGACTTCTTATTATTGGAGATTACGACTAAACAGAGGGAAAGAAAAGTAACTTATTTAACCCTTTTTCTGATTTTTTCATTAATCAATCCTAACATGGCATGCTGCCCAAAGAGATTGGTCTCATGACAGTTTCTATAGAGTGACTAACTTATTACTCTTTATTTGTTATTATTCGATGACATATTCTAACCTATCATAATTTTTGACTACTTTTTACCCTCTTCTTAATTTTCTTCACTAGTTTTTCCATCACAACTCAACTCAGGCCCATAATCTCCAGTAATGATTAAACAGCATGGGTTGGAAATTGAGAGAACTCGTGGTGAGACACTAATTCACTTCCTGCTTGCTAGTTTAAATGCATCACCTGCTCCAGAGAAGGAAATGGAGAGGGAGTTTAAAGATTGAATTTGGTTTCTCTGCAAATTTTGTAAATTCAGTGCTGAAATCTACCTTTTCAATGAATCCTCAAATGAAAACAATCAATTCCCTTCTCATGCCTTGCTAAAGAGATCCAAATAAAATATTCATTTCAATTCTCAAACTTGTATTTCAAGAAATTTCAAATTTCTAATCGAGGGCAGTCACCTCTGATCATAAATATTTCCCTTGTACTGTTGGGTAAATTCTCATGTCTAAAAAAAAGTTCCATTTCAAAATATTCTATTCATTGAAAACTCCCTCTGCATTTAGGAGCGGTTTCAAGTGGTTCATGAATTTAAGAGTTGAAGCAAAATGATTGAGTTTGCTCTCAAAAACCCAAATGCTAATCCCTTTCTCTTCTATTTTTCTATTGAAAACAAAATAAAAGATGAAGATCCCATTTCAATTCCTCTAAAATAATGAAAATCTCATTTGTCTTATTCCTCTTTCATTGGATGAATTCATCCAAGAGAAAATATTTAGTTTTGTGCATTTGGGATTTTAAAGCATTTCCCATTAAAGAAACAGATAAGACCCATGCAGTGTTGCAGGATGGAAACATGTTATAAAAAGGCTGCAAAATTTCTTTTTTTCAATTCTTTCAGCTGATTTTACATCAATATTTGTGCTTAACACATTCAGACTGGGATGGTGCGATTTAAATTTTGAGGCCATTTTGAATACATAATGAGGTCACATGACCATTATATTTGCTATAAATGAAATTATTATCTTATAACTTTTATATGATACATGACTTCCTAGTGTTTCTTAGAACATGAAAAAACTCAAATCCATCACGTCCGTGCTTTTCATCCCTTGAAAAAACGCAGCCATTTTGAATACATACTTAGGTCACATGATTATCATATTAGTATAATTTTGCCATAAATGGAATCCATATCTCATAACCTTCAAAATGATATATGACTCCCCAGGATTCCTTAAAAAATACTAAAACTTAAATCCCCTTATAATGTTCTTGCTTTGTAACCCTTGAAAACCCCCAATCCTGAATGAGTTTAAAGCATGCATACACAGATTTATTCAAATTATAGTTAAATGTTTGTAATTTATTTACAATATTCAACTTCTTTTGATCTCTTACAAATATTGTGATTTCAAGAACTCACTCAAAGGAATCAACAGTTATAAAATTGAAATTTATAAATTACAAGCCAATCTGATTTTGCAAACATGTATTAAGCTCATCTGGCCTCAGTGTTGAGCCCAAAGAGCATCGCAAGATACAATCATTAACAATTTCTATTTAAGGTGAAATTTAATCATGAAGGGATACAACTCCAAAAATTTAATCAAATATAGATAAAGGGAAACAATTCTGAAAATTTCATCAATTTTCTAATGAAATTATCTGAGTTGTTTCCCTTTATTCAAATTCATTTTTCAGTTTTTCTGCTAGTTTTATCATCTATTGCCATCAACCCATTTCTATTCTTACAAAATACTTGATAATAAAGAATGGCACTAACTCTGTTGGTAACCAAATCAATAAATTTTTTGCCTCTGGGAGGAAATAAACACCATTGAAATAACAATAACTCCATTTCCA
Source organism: Thysanoteuthis rhombus (assembly GCA_963457665.1). Lineage (NCBI taxonomy): Eukaryota > Metazoa > Mollusca > Cephalopoda > Oegopsida > Thysanoteuthidae > Thysanoteuthis > Thysanoteuthis major. Next base: position 6,129,488 of record OY735223.1, read on the forward strand.
ACTCTAATTTAAAATCGATTCATAACTTTTATTTTTAACTAATTGTATTAATTAGGAAAGAGAATTGTTTGAAAATTTCTTTTGAAAAATCCATTCTGTGTGTCGGGGAAAATTCATGAGAGAATTCTTTGAGAAAAGAATCAATTATGAATAATAAACAAAATTTCCTCTTTGTGATAATCAATTTGATTCTTCAGATGCTAAACACTGATAAAAATGGTTTTGATTCCAAGTGAAGAGAGGAGATATTGGTGTTACAAAACTTTAACCAAAACTGTCCACATAAGTTTCTTTAGTTTTGAAGTTGCTCTTGCTGGCTGGGTATGCATGAGTGTAATGTGCATGCAGGCCACACCAATGGAGCAAGAGGGATGAAAATTTAATCATTCATTCCTTACTATGTCTGGAAAATTTCTTTTTCATTTTTTAAAAATCCCTCCCCTAAATAGTTTACAGTGGTGCATGGTGCTTTGTATTATGGATGTGCTGTGTACTATGGATGTACAGGAGCAAAAAAATGGCAAAAAGATAAGTACAAATAAGAGAAATAATGAAAGAAAAACAAACTTTGGAAACAACACTACTATCTGTTCTATGAATTCTCTAACCTTCCCTACATCATGTCAAGACAGCTTCAATTATCCGTAGCTTTTTGCAGACACTTACATATTTTCTATGTTTTTGTGCATCCATAGCACACAGCACACCAAAGATACACAGCATCATATGTCAAAAATAGTTTATGTGTTCGTTTGAGGTAAAATCCTCTTCATCTTATTTTTTCATCATAATAAATATGAATAAAGAGGTAGATTCACTTTTGCTATGTTCAAAATATAGGAGTACTTTGAACATTTTGGCTTTCAGTTTGTGCAGATTTCCATGTAGTGCAGTTTAGGTATTGCAGTACAAATAAATTTAACAGAGTACAAGCTGAAAGAAAAACGCATCAAGTTATAATAAGACCTTGAACAGTACAGTTTTGAAGAGAATGGAAAATTTGGAATAAATTAACCATGCTAATCAAGGTATTCCTGTAACAGCATTAGTTTTGCCAAAGGAGTGACTGGAGTGTGTCCCTGGTTTGACAACAATTATAAAAGAACCCGCTGATGACTGACTTTGGTTACAAAAAAGGTGTAGCCACTACCTTACACTGGGACCCAGATGACCAAAAAGGGTTCAAGAGTTTCATTAATAGAGTTGCATTTTGAAACTTCCAAGTGAATATGACGTCAATTAATAAAATAGGTTGACTAATGTTCACTGGCAAGCAAACATTCTGTGACATGCTAGGAGAGTTAAAGCAGATGGAAAATGGATGGCTAAAGGATGAGGGAGTTTGCGCAAAGTGTGTATGTGGGGGGGGAGCACTGAAACAGTTTAGCAATGCATCATAAGCTTTCTCTCAGAGGCCCTGGCTATAAACAATGACATTCGCTTTTACTTCTATGAAGTATAATGCATTTCCCTTCAGACAAGTGATTATCATCATCAGCCTTTTAAAATTGTTGGACATAGACCTCCCCCAGGATTCACCAGACCTCTTGATAACAGGCACCAATATGTCCAGTAGTTTTCTGACATTCTTGCAACATTGCTATCACCATTTGAGTTTTCTAATGGATTTTATATTTTAGACTCTTGTTTATTTCTAATATATTCTGCTGTAGTCCTGCAGGGGAAAAAAATTAGCAAATGCTTTGGACCTAAGGGAATGTTTCAAAGTTAGAATTTTAAGTAAAAAATTCTCCTCAGAATTCTAGTAGAGGGCGTCCTATTTAAAATGTAACTATGATGCTAAACTGAACACTTACTTTCCATTCAATATATGTACATCATCATCATCATCATCATCATCATCATCATCATCATCATCAGTCTATTAGTGTCCATTGGACATACACCTTCCCTAAGATAAGCCACACCTCTCTATCATGGGTATCGAAGAGCCAAAACTTTCTAAATCTATCTAGCTCATCATGCTGTCTCATTTTCTGTTAGCCTTAGCCTTGCACCTGATCTCTGGGAGTCCATATTGTGAATTGTGATATCTAGTGGTTATCTGCCATTCTCACAACATGTCCAGCCCATTGCCATTTGAGTATTCTAACAGTTTCTATGGTTTTCTGGACTCCTGTCTTTCCTCTAATAGCTTGCACTAAATAGTTACATTTGCTTCCGTTTAGTAAAGAATAATGAATTTTTCTTCAAACAATTTTATCAATTAGGCCAGCAAAAGATAATACAAATGGACCCTTGCTATTTCCAATAATAGCTTTTACAACAAATGATTTTTGTATTGTGAATGGTGAGAAGAATAAAGATGTTTTCCCATAGGTATTGTAGAAGCAACAATATGCTCACTTCCTTTTTGGAGCTTGTCCAACACTCCTGCAAGTAAAGAGGTTAAAGTTACATTCATACATATGTATGTGATGACCAGAGACATTCTGATATGACTCGGCAAAAAATGTGTTTTTTGGAATGTTTTCATAATGATTTTTCCCAATGGTTTGTAGTTGTATCATTTTAGTTGCAATAATGTTTCCACTATCCAAAATATTACCGATTATAGGGGCCAGTCCATTTATCAGGGAAACCTAGGCAGTTCTCTATTGTGAGACATAAGAATACAATTGGGGACACAAACTTCAAGACTTGTCTTGGGTGCATGAATCCGTTGCTCCAGCCCTGACAATTATAGTTGATACTGAAAGTTTTCTACTAAAAGAATCTTTCTGTTGTTGAAGTATCATTGTGCTTCCAAATGTTTCAATTGAATACAATCAAAGAAATCTGTGTGTGTGTGTGAGTGTGTGTGTGTGTACCACGATTGCTTGACGACTGGCTTTTGTATGAAGCTGACTATTGCCAGATAGGAGAATAAATAAAACATTAAAAATAATAGATCTCTATCCATATTTAGATATAAAATATCTAAATTGGCAAAACTGGCAGGCTATTTCATACACCATGAAGTCCAACCCCTTCCAACTATCTACCATTGGAATGGGCACAGTTGTCGTGCTTTAGAAGATCTTCTTTAATTTCATCAGTTACTTTGGTAGATTTTTGATGTAGACTTCTTGCATACAAATTTTCATTTGAGAATATCATAAGCAGTGCTCAGCTATGTTTAGACTTTGGATATCTAACCACAATCTGGTTCATCAAGAATCAGCAGTTAGAAACTGTCAAACAAAAGTGTCACCTTAGGTCTCTTCAGTTTCAGAGAGATTCTGGCTAGTTGTCTAGCTGTTTATATGTGTGAAATATATATAAGCTGTACCAATGGAGCTAGAGGGCAGAAATTTGAACATTTACTCTTTATATCTGAAAAAAAATTTTTTTTGAAAAACTGTCTTTTGAAAATTCTCTAATATATATGTTTTTAGTGGTTTCAATTTACTATACAAGTTTATGCTAAACTGATCCCTTAGTTTGGGTCCTGCAGTGTTCACGCTTGTTTTTTTTTTTAATTTGGACTTTTTAGTGATCACAACTCAACAAAGAGCAAGAGAAGTAACTTATTCAGTGAATATCTTTTTTTTCCAATATTTTGATTGATCACCCCTAACACGGTATACTGCCAAAAGACGGCCAAGTGATGGTTCCTATTGAGTGAATAAATAGACCTATCTTCATTTGAACTTTTTTAGTTTCAGATGCTGATTCATCTCAAGGTACCAAAGACTTGAGATGATTAACAGATTTTTCAATTATATAGAGCTTGATTACTTCACATGAAAGAAATCAAGTGATGATAGAGCTGAATGTAGTGGATATCCAACATGGCTTCTTTATTCAATTCATCAGTCTGAAACAGCTTTTTGTTTAGGAAAACGGGGAGGTGCAGTACCTTACTGAGGAAAACATCCTCTCCAATTAGCTGAAATTCTGTAGCACAACTGATCATTAGAACATGTATGTAGATATTGTTCAGACAATGTGTGTGTATGTGCATGTGTGTGTGTGTGTGTGCGTATGTGTGTATGTGTGTGTGTGTGTATGAACGAGACTCATGTTCCTGATGAACACTATCATGGAGATATTCATTAACACTGTTATGTACGCTTACACAATTGATAACATAAACATATACACAGTCAAGTGTTATTAATATTTATCACTGGAGACACACGTACTAGGGCTGGACTGACAGTGATCTGGACCCCCTGGGCAAAAAGTGTTATAGGCCTTTTTACCATTTTGTTACTTTGGCCTCTTGGGGCTTTTGGCCGTTGGGCATTGCCTGATTGCCTGACTACTCAGTCTGTCCCCGATGCATGCACAAACACACACTTATACAATAACATTTATAATGATTGATATCTGCTACAAATATAGAGAAACATTTTAACTCATATAGACACATTTCTATATGAAGATAAATGAAGGCATAAAATCTTTGACGCATAAGATCTATGAATTATTTATAAATTCTTTTATAATAACACACACACACATGTGTACGCACACACACATACACACACACAATAAAAATCATACTGGTAATAACTTATACATGCTTACGAATATAGAGACACATTTCTGATTTATATAGAGACAATTGAATAAAATGATGAATGAACATAAATTCCTTGATTTATAAAATCCTTCCATTTTAACACCGTTGTTTACTTAGGGTTATTTTAACATCAAAGATAAAAGGTTTTGATCAATAACAACAAATGCAATATTTCATGTCGACTTTTTGATGATAGTTTCTATAACAAATCACAATGTGTAAAATCATTTCTTTCATCTCATATCTCCATAAAATATAACTATCTTTCAGAAGCATGGCTAGAGATTTGGGGGTCAGAGCTTTGGCTCTCTTGTGGGCCCCCTTCAACATTAAGGGAGATTTATCAGTAGAAATACAATATTTGAACTATTCATGAAGTTTTTGAGACCCCCAGTCTGTCATCAATCCCTCCAGGTATGCCCTTGCCTTCTCTGTACATCCAAAGCTCAAGTTGTAAATCGCAGTTCTAATGATAAGACTTTCTATTTCATCTGCTAAAAGGCTGTGCACAGGACTTAATTCCACAACTGACAGACAGGCTGACATACCAAAATATTCATATTACCTTTCATTTCCTTCCACTCATCCTATATATGACTGACAGAGCAATGGAGAGTACTTTTGTATCCATGGTCTAACTTTCTGACTTGTCTTCAAAGCAATCCTTCCTGGACCATTCAATAAGGAGAAATGTATTAACTTATGAGAATATTAGAAGAATTGCTTTGAGACTTTCTGATGATGGGCAGCTTAAACAACCAAATTCCTACATTTTGTTTGCTCAGTTTAGAGTTATTAATCTGATGAATGTTTCATAGATTACTTGCGTTGGCACTTTCTATCTCAGCAGCAAGCAGGGTCAACCCCAGGTACCAGCAACACAGGCAGTTCCTCTGGGTGCGAGGCACTAAGGGGCACCGGTCATGTGTACAAGACTGCAGGATTTTCCAAATACAAATGGAAATGGGAAAATGGGGAACTATGTAAATCAAACAGAATAAAAACAGACAAAATAAGAAAGTTTGCTGATGTGAAGTCAGATTTTTCAGGAATATTAGACAGTTAAATATGATAATAATATACTATAAAGGGTACAGAAGTTCAGACTATGAAAGGAATTGCTTTCAATTTCAATTGGTGTTGGGTCACTTCAAGAACCCTAATTCCATGATTTTGTTTGCTTAGTTTAGAGTATTTGATCTGAGAAGTTTATCATAAATTGCTTGTTTTGGGACCTTTTCCCTCAACAGCAGGTGAATGTTGAATGATAGATTGCAAGCTTTGGGGATTTTGTATGCATTCTCTCCAGAATAATTCAGTTAGAGAAGCTAGAATCTTAGTAATAGATCAGCAACCCTACATCTGAGTGGCAAATCAAACAATTAAAGTTTGCATTTCAACTGATGATAGCAAGACCAGGAGAGTAGCTGGGGGGCATTTAATTGCCCCTTTGGCCCCCATAAGCTCTGTGAATAATAGTTCACAAACTGCATTTTTACTGAAGGTCTGCCCACTGACCCACAGTTATACTTTAGTGGACTGTTAGGGGTCTCTGACCCCCAGGTTAAGAACAAAACAACTGCACTAAACGTTAGGAGCCCTTCAAGGAGTCAAGCCCCTGGGCCCTTGAATCTTCAGCTATGTCCCTGGGCTTGAGTTTTATGATGCTTTATTTTTGTTTTTTATTTTTTCTTCAGTACCTACAAAAAAAAACTGCTTTGAAACCATTGAAAACTTCCTTCCCAGAGTGGTCAGTCTTGTACTTGGGAAATCAGCAAAAGGTACAGGGCATAGATAACAAACTTTGAGGATTATGCAAGACTGTAGATATCAGGATATGAGAGTGAGAGATATTGTTAAGGATTTATTGTGGAACCTCCACCGCTAAGAGTGAAACAGTTGTAAATCTTTGGAACAAGAAAACATTGTGTCCACAATTACAGTCTTTGTGTTCCATAATGTTTCATTTCAACCAGAATTCTCGATGGGGAAATACATGTGAATATATTTAATGGAATCAGAAGAAACAGGAAAAATATTGTGAAAGGTTTGTGAAATTGTGGGGAAATGGAGATAGAAAGGGGAGGAGGAGAGGAGAGGAAGAAAGGAAGGGGAGGAGAGGAAGATAGAAAGGGGAGGGGAGGAAGGTAGAAAGCAGAGGAGAAGAAGATTGAAAGGGGAGGAGAGGAAGATTGAAAGGGGAGGAGAAGAAGATTGAAAGGGGAGGAGAAGAAGATTGAAAGGGGAGGAGAAGAAGATTGAAAGGGGAGGGGAGGAAGATAGAAAGGGGAGATAGAAAAGGAAAGAGAGGAAGATTGAAAGGGGAGGAGAGGACAAGAGAAAGCAAATGAAAGGGAGAGAGTCACTTCCTGTGACACTTGCACAGCTACTCAATGATATTTAAAGGATTCAGACTTAAATCTTTTGGAATATCCCTTGTGTGTATATATATATATATATATATATATATATATATGAGAAATCGTGAACCAAAACTGTTAACATCCACAAAGGTTTCTCCAGTTATCAACTGCAGCTGGATGGCTATGTTTGTGTTGTGTGTATAGATTGCACCAATTGAACTAGAGGAGTGAAATGTAAACATCTACACCTCATCATATCTAGTAAATCATTTATTGAGATATTTTGTGGTGAGTTTCAATTTACAATATGAGTTTATGCTAAATTAATCCCTTAGTTTGTACCTGGCAGCATTGACTTTTGTTTTTTTAGAATTCAGACTTTTTTACTGATCACAGTCCAACAAAATGCAAAGAAGAAACTTATTCACTGATCATCCTTTTTTTCCAATTGATCACCCCTAACATGTCATGTGAAAAAAGACATTGATCACGTGACAGTTTTTATCGAGTGACTAACCAGACCTGCGTTCAAATTCTTTCCTAAAAAAATGATTTCATAAAAATTTGAATATATCCATAAATTTTTTCACTGCCAAATAACCAGTGAAGGAAGAATGTCTAGAAAGTTCCAGCCAGAATTTATCATAATCAACAGTTCTACGATGGAATGACTATGTATTCACTCACAATGGATGAGTTCTTATAGGGAGAACCAATTCAACAGGAAATAAAGAAATGAAGTGTTGTTTTAATAGAGAAATATTTATTTGTGGATTTTTCTTTTCTCTTGCAAATCATTTTTTCCACTTGAATAGAAAAGTCTATAACCATATATTAGCTTTAAAAATCCCTGAAAACTTTTCTCATGAATATTTGCTTCTTGGTATGAAGGACATTAGAATAGGTCTGGTTGATCGGTCAATAGAAACCCTCACATGATCAAAGTTTTTTGGCAGCATGCCATGTTGGGGGTAATCACTCAAAAACATTGGAAAAAGGGGTGATTGATGAATGTCACTTCTCTTGCCAATCCTTATGCAAAATTGTTTCATCTAGACTTAACAAGTAAATGTTTAAATTTTTAACCCTATAGCTCTATTGATGCAGACTGTACACGTGACATTTACATAGCCTGCCAGATTTATTCAAAAACTGAAGAAACCTTTGATGACAGTTCTGGTTGACCGTTACTAATACTGAATGTTGATTTTTGTTCAACAGACAAATCTTTATTTCTATATTTTTTCTTGGATTATTCTGGGTAATTGTTATTTTTTCACTTGAATGAAAAAGTCTATAACCATTTATTGGCTGTAGAAAATCCCTGAAAACTTCTCACATAAAGATCCGCTTCTTGGCCTAAAGAAAATCAGAATGACAGACGCAGAGCATTAAAGCTTGGAATGATGCAACAAAAAGTGAGAGAAGAAACTTGCTCATTATCAGCTCTTTTTCCGATTTTCTTTTTTTGATCAACCCCCCCGAAAGGCATGCTAACAAAAGACTTTGGTTATCCAGCGGTTTCTATTAAATGACAAACCAGACCCGATACAAATACTATTGTTTTCTAAATTAACCTTCAAACATATAGATATTTAAAGGTAATGCTTGATATTGTAATATCTAGTACATTACACATACTACAATGACATGATGTTTTTTTACTCCTTTCATCATGGATGGGGCAGTGGGGCAAGATCAGTGGGAGCCTTCAGTGGAGGACATATATTTTGGGAGACCTTAAGCTTGAACTTTTATGGGGCCCCCTTTGCAACTGGTGAAAACAGGGGAAAATTTATTGAAGGCAGTAAAAGATACATGGAATGATTCTGAATTTCAAGAAAAATAGTTCAATGAAAAAATTAAATTCTTACATATTTAAAAAATAAAGAAGGCGATACCATTCCTTTTTTATTGATCATTTTTCTTTTGCTTTCAAAATTTTTGATTTACAAAAAAGAAGAGTAAATTTACAATTATTTAATAATGTTGAAGAAAGAAAAATAAGTGATAATATTGGTGACATGCAGAATTTATCAAATATTTTATTTCCCTTTATCAAGTTCTACTATATAGGATTAGAAGTTATTGTGTTGAGTTTTTTTGTCTCTGTCGCTTACTCAATAGTAAGTGCATGTCAAAGCTACTAAAGTATTCATAAGGAATATACGGGTGCGATCACATTGATTATAGGAGGTACCTCCACAGCGCTCATGAGCCACCATAGATGGAATGTAGCTACTACCAAGGAGAGCGTTGGCTTAGATATCATTTCATTTAGCCACCGATCACTTGTCTTTGTGCTTGATCTGTAGAAAAACTGCATTGATTTTGTTGAAAATTTCACAATTAGAAAAAATGTGCTTTTGGGGTCTGTCTGGGATCAGGGGCCCTGAAGCCCAAGTTTCATAGTAGATTGGAAGCCTTACCAAATCTCAGTCTAAGGACCCCAGCTGATGGATAATCTATCTCTGCATCTGTAACTGATAAAGGTTTTGGTTAAGCATATCAAGTAAGGTGGTCGTGAGTTCAATCCCTGGACAAGGTAGTCTTGGAAAGTCATGTACTCTGGTTTAATGAAAGAGGTACACAAGCAAAATCGCAGAGAAAAATTAACTGGGATGAATTAACTGATACGACAAATTGTTTAGCATGGACAGCAGAATGAGAACAATCTACCCAATGGATTGAATAAAGGGTTCAGTTCAAAATTCCTAGAAAGTTACCGATTATGACAATCACCTGAAGAGGGCCAGAGAGTACTTCAGCCAGAATGTTGTGACCATATTCATTTATTTATCTATTTATTTTGCCTCTTTGGGCGTATCCACTTAGAGACAATATTTACATATATTTTGTCCATCAACTTCCAAACAATTACAAAATTTCAATGTACAAACATCTATTATTTAATACAATTCAAAGATTAGACCCTGTTAAAGATCCCATCAAAGATTTGAAAACTGTCCTTGTAAGCTCACACTCTCTCTATAATTTCTAAACTTATCTAAATTATTTTTAAAATCTTAAAAACTCTACTCAGGAGGTAATTTTAATATGACTTGGCAACTTATAAAAAAAATCTTACTCTATAAAAAAAATCTAATTGTTTTTTGGATTTAGTTCTTGAAATCTGTCTTTTCAATAGATTTTCAATTAGAGCAGAGATATCAAAAAATGGTGTATTAAAACAATCAAAATGAGACACTTGTGTAATTAGTGTATCTGGCTTTCTCATAAAGATCTACTCTTTTGAATAAACAACATTAAAATGACAATTCATTTTTTATTGTTATATACTCAGACTAATTCAAAAATATATACTGATATATCTATTACGGGTTGAATGCAATTCAAGTGCTGGTGACATTCATCTAGTCTTTTTAAATGTTTGTTGATATCAACATATGACGACAGATTGTCCAACAATAGTATTGGCTTATCAATTTTTTATCTCTCAACGTATTGCATTCTTTACAGAGCCTTTCCTGTGACATAATGCAAGTCAACAACCTTTTTAAATCAGTATAGTATGTGAGCCTAGTTTCAATCTATAAACTTCATGATCATGTTCAGCTGAATGATCAGTTGAATCATGATTTGGGTTAAATTAAAAGTATATCACGTATTTGTAACAATTCTTTTGGAATAGCAGTGAGAGACAATCATTCAGTGTTTCTTGAAACTAATGAAAAGGAAGACAGAAGAGAAAGAGGATAATGCAGATTGTAGAACACCTGAATGATGTAAGATCTGATGGATTATCTACAACTCTGGCTCCTAGGCTAAGCTTTAATTAGGCTCCACCTGACATTGCCCTACTGTTCCAACCTTTGTTGAATAGACTAAAGTGATGTTCAGTCATGTCAAATATTGTGGCTTTATGTACTATGTATAATGTGTTGCATGTATAATACCATAAAGTTCTATGAATCAATCACAGTCTCTTTATTCATTCATTTTTCATTTTAGGAAACAAAATAATATTCGTAATATTCCAGATGTGAAAATCTTATCAAGTACTGAACCATCATCCAAAAAGCTCATGTGAACACTCAAATAAACCATTTTTTTGCCCTTGCACTCCTACCATAGGCTCAAGCCTACTCAGCCTAAAGGTTAATCTGCCACTGATTCAAACCTGTCAAATGTGAGTAACCTTGTTTGGAGAAAAAAACAACAGGAGCTTGGTGAATTAAAAATAATTTCATATTTCTATCATAATTCGTTTGTACATCTGTCCCTTTTTTTTCACTCTTCTTATCTTTTTATGTGCTTATACATAATATGTCGGTGCTGTTTCAACAGTTATCCCTGTGTTTGTAATGAACTCTTTGCTTGGATTTAAAGTAAATATTATTTGAAATTTTCTTTTCAAATTCATAAGGAGAAAAAAATGAAAGAAAAGTAATAAATTTTTCTATACTATGCTGATTTAGCAGAAATTACTTCCATGAAAATGTATATTTTTTCCTCAATGTTTTTAAAGAAAATTTAAATGGTCTATATCAAAATAATAGTGGAGAAAAAAGAAAAAATTCTTACCTGAGACTGATTTTCTACGACCTTAGCCCTATAGACTGAGCTTTAGTAAGGCTTCTCCCTGACCCAGCCTCATTAGAATAGAATAAGTGATATTGGTAAGTTAACATATCATTGTCCTATAAATAGTGCACTACATGTGTAATACAATCAAATTCTGTAAATCAATTTCAGCTTTTCTATTTATTTTTAATTTTTAGAAAACAAAATAATATTCGTATGATTTCAGACATGAAAAAATCATTGAGCACTGAAATATCATCAAAAATTCTCATGTGAACACTTGAATAAATCATTAACGCATTTGGGAATTTTTCTCTTCTCTCCATCCCAGCAATGGATAAAATAGTTGAACAGATTGAGCTCATTAGCCTGGTTGGTAACCAGTATAGGGGAAGCACAACTGAATTCAAACCAGCTCACCAGAAAATAGTGGCAATGGGTAAGCTCAACTACAACTACCAGAAATGAAGAAGGCTTTGTTCCAACAAGGGACTTAAAATGGCTGCTGCTGCTGCTGCTGATGATGATGATGATGATGGTGATGATGATGATGATGGTGATTTCTTGATTCTAATGAATTCTAACCACAATTGAAGAAATTTTTTGGTATGTGTGTGGGTGCGTGCGTGGGTGTATGCACCATGATTACTCAACAACTGGCCATTGTAGTGTTGAGTTGTTTTTATTGTTTGCTCTACACACTATAAAGTCTTGCCCTTTCCAAACATGCACCTTTGGAACAGGCACCGTCTTTGTTTTGAATTATCCTTCTTTAAATCAATTCTTTTGAAAATTATTTTGAGTGTATGGGAAATACTTTTGGATTCATCATAGGTTATCAGTTGTTATTGAGATCAAGAAAGGAAGGAAAAAAGTCATAGATCATTAAATTGTCTAAAAAGGGAAAAATAGTAGAAACTTTATCTAAATTCAATAATAAAAAGAAGAACTACATAGCACTCAGAGAGCACATACCTTACTCAACACTATTGTCACTCAAGTTTGAATGAAAATCAGTTCACATATAGCAACAATGCTGAGAAGGTAACTCTAAAATCATTCCTTAATTAGCTTCAAAATTTAATCATTTCTTCCTTTGCCCATGACTCATCCGTCCGCAAAATATCGCTGAAAATTCATGAAGAACTTCTGAAGACAATGCATGGATATAAAGCTATGCAGGTGAGATAACTGAAAGAAAAAAATTATTGTATTCACGTCCAAATTGAAATTCATTGAGAACTTTGGGAGATATTGTGTAGACAAACAGACACAAAGTTGGAAGAGACTTATGCTTTCATAATGAAATAATGAGGAGAAATAAATTATTATGATATATGACAAACTACTAAATGAAACCACCGAAAGGAAGAAAATTTATCAAAATTTGATAATGAAATGAAGGGATATTAATTATTCAATAGAAACGGTCACGTGACAAACGTCTTCTGTCAGCATGACGTGTTGGGAATGATCAATCAAAAAATTGGAAAAAGGGGGATTGACAAAAAGTCTGAATGCTACCGGATACAAATAAAAAGATAGATTTAGCATCAACTTACATTGTAAATTGCATCCTACATTAAACCCATTTAGTGGGGGAAAAAGCAGAAGTTTTTTTTCTAGACATAATAAGGAGTGAATATTTAAATGCTATGTCCTCCAGATCGATTGGTGTGGCCTGTACATATGATTCTTTCATGTACACAGATCAAGACAGACTCGCTTAAAAACTGAAGAAACCCTTGTAAACAGTTTTGGTGACAGTTTTGGTTGATGGTTTCTAAAAATGAGAATAACCATCAAAAGGTAAGATCATTAAAATGTTTAAAAGGAGAAAACGTGAAATCCTCAAAAGAAGAAGAAATTAGACAAAGAATCATGTTAGACTGGCCAGCTTTGGATTGAGTGAGCTCAAAATTCAAGAACAAGAAAATCCAATTGATTCTAAAAAGAAGTTTGTACAACCAATGCCTCCACCTGAGTCACCTATAAGAGATTGACTCTCAAGCTGAGAATCAATGTGCACAAGAAAGAATCATCACATGAAGGATCACAAGACAGCACAGTACATTATAGGAAAAAGCAATGAGCAGGCCATTTTACAAGAATAGCAGATAGCCACTAGACATCATGACTCACAATGTGGATCCCCAGAAATCTTATTCGAAAATATGACTGGCAAAACATGAAATGGCATGACAAACTAAACAAGTTCAGGAAGTATTGGCTCCACCATGCTCATGGTAGAGGGGCCTGGTGAATCTTGGGGAAGGTCTATGACCAATGACAGATGCTGAAAAGCTGATGATGATAATTCATGATAAAAGAAACGAAAAGGAAATAGGTCAGGTTTGTGACTCAGTAGAAACTGTCATGAAGCCGACATCATTTTGCAGCATACATTGTAGGGGTGATCAATTAAAAATTGGAAAAAGGGTGATCAATCAATAAGTTACTTCTCTCTCCATTTGTTGGTCCGTGATTAGTCTGAATTTTCAGTAAAAAATAAGCGCGATTGCTGTTGGACACATTCTGAGGGATCAATTTAAGGGAGAATTTTAAAAAAAACAGAACATTTTTACTAAACATAATAAGGAGTAAATATTCAAATTTTCAACCCTCTAGCTGTCCGTACATGTGATGTAGCTGTCTGTACATGAGATACACTCATAGGTTGCCAGCAAGCCAGACCTAATTGAAAACGGAAAATAAAAAACTATGTTGACAGTAATGGTTGACGGTCTCTGATAAATAAAAATAAGTCAAACCACCAAAATGTAGATTATTGAAATATTCAAAGGGGTAAAAAGAAAAAAACTTCTTCAAAATCTAATAATAAAAGAAAAGGAAACAGGTCTGGTTAGGTCATGTGACCAATGTCTTTATGGCAGCATGTCATATTGGGGGTGATTCCTTGAAAAATTTGAAAAAGGGATTATTGATGGATGAATTACTTCTCTTACCTTTTGTTGTATCATGATCAGTAAAAAAGTCTGAATTTTCAAAAAAAAAGTGTGAATGGTCACATAGGACAGATCTAGTATTAACCTATATTGTAAACTAAACCTCCAACTAAAAATCTAATTTGGGAGGGGATTTTCAATAAACAAAAAACATAAAGAGTAAAGGTTCAAATTTTCAACCCTCCTGCTACACACACATCATACCAGACTGACTATGTTGACAGTTTTGGTTGATGGTTTCTATAGATAAGGTAGCTCATTAAAATGTCCAGAGGGAAAAATGGGAGAAACTTTTTCAAAATTTGATGATAAAAGAAAAAGAAATTATCATATCATTATTTCCTCTTGGTTTGACAAGAGAAATAAATCAAAACCACAAATGAGTTTGCAGATATTCATGTGTTACTTTTGTCCCGAGAGAAATGGGAATCTTGCACTTGCCTCAGCATTTATGGACACGTGGATAAAGTATTCCTACAAGAAAAACTAATTTATAATAGATATTCTGTTGAAACTTTTGTGATATTGATAAATTCTATCTTGTGTTTTGGCACAAGACTGCTTTCAATCTATAGTAACGATTCTTCGGCTTTATTCCTTGTTAAAGGAATTCCTAGACTATTCCATGGGGATATTTAATCAGGTTTTATAATCTAAAAATTATAAAGTACCAAGAATCTTTTTTTTCAAGTTTTTTCTTCCCAATCCTATTAGAGGTTACTAAATATACAACACCATGCAATGTGATTTTCGTTCCTGGACAGTGAGTGTCATTTCCCAGTTGCCTGTGAAAAAAGTAAAGAAAATGACTATTATTCCCTTCAATCTTTGCTTTTGTTATCAGGATTATAATATTCCTGTATATTTTTTTTTTTACTCTATGTGATTAAAAATATGGAAATTTGTATGTTGTTCATTTGGAAAAAGGCTGATATCAAATTATCACCATATTGATTGTAAAAGCTGAGTTTGAAGGGAATAATTGACATTTTGTTCATTTTTTTAGACAAAATCAATCAGAAAATAACACTCATCACCTGGGAACACAAAATAAGTTTAAGAAATTTGTCACTTTGAAATGAAAATTCAGTTGAAGCCTTGATATTATTGGTAGATTCAATCTTGTCAATCAAACGTAATCAATGATCAATAGCCAATACCAAAGAGGTCAATATCTATGCACGGCTATTTTCATCTTGGCTGATGGTCTTAGCAGCTTCAGAACTTTGAGCTGCTATGCCTGGGCACTAAGTATGGAAGAAGTGTTGTGGCCAAGTTCAACTTCCCCCCTCTCAACCATGCTTAAGGCTTCCAAAGAAGAAAAGTGTTCAATATGTTTAGAGATCAGTGCGGCTACAATGGATGCTACTTCAACTGATTCGATGTTTCTCAACTTCAGGGATCATATATGAATTAATGTATCCAATGCAATCTGACCCTAACTTTATTATCTTCAACTGACAGGGAATAGGCATCACTATGTGGATCAGTCTTACCAAAGAATATCTTCCTACCTACATACTTATACGGATGTCTGGGCTGCTCTCAGCCCAATTCAAGGTAGTTTTGGCAATATGTAGATACCAACTTTAATTTAGATTTTCTCGGTGCAATTGAATTTCATTGATCAGTGATTTCTGCCAGGCAGAACTTGAAGAAAAACCAGACAGCATAGACCTTAAAGTAAATACTCAAGTGTGTATGTAATAACACACACACAATAGAGACCGACATTTTTCAGGTTTGATATTTAATAAAGCTAGACTTATTGACATTATAATATATATTTAATAAAGTTTGTGTGTGTGAGTCCATCTTTTCCCAAATCATGCATTGAAGTCAGAGGCATTGCATTAAGGTACCAATAAAATGATAAAATTTGAAGAATGCAAAAACAGACATCTAGGTGATTTGCAACTTGATAATAATAGTGTGGGGTCTGCATTTGAGCTGTTGGCAGTTTATAACTTCTTTTCAGCCTGAGCAATGCTGGTCATTTTGCTAATTCATTATAAACATGCTAGAGATATTTACTCATAGCTGGGGGAAAAAAAGTGCTTTCATGCCTTTCCCAAGGACATTTGAAGTGAACATAAAAAGCCTTGTCTAAAACTTGATCTCGGCTGACTCTATTTCCTTGCCAGTAACTCTTACGCTTTTCCACACAGTGCAACACAATTTTCTTTCCAGAGTAAAGAGTGTTATCTTATAATTGCTTATAAGTAAAAAGTAGAGATAATGGCTATTATTCCCATCAAAATTTGCTTTTGAGGCCAGGACAGAGATATTTATGTAATTGTTTTTCTTACTTGATGCAATTAAAAATGTGCAAATTTCCAATTGGAAATAAGTAGATGCCAAGTTATCTCTGGCCTCGTCACAAAAACAAAATTTGAAGGGAAAAATTGATATTTTATATATTTTTACACTTGATCATTCAGAAAATAACAATTATTATTCAGAAACAAACAAAAACTTTTAAAAAAATGCTCAGTGTAATTCAGCAAAGAAAAAAAGAAAAGAAATTCAGATTGAGAGGAAGTGTGCGATGAGAGGAATATGAATATTCAACCGTGAAGTTGATAAATCTTATGTTGGAAGATTACTCAAAGTTTTTACTTCAAATGATTTTCCACACCCCATATTTAGTTATGCTTAACATTATTAGATCAATGATCTATTATTATGTAACATAATCAATCCTTGAATAAATTGAAAGTGTAAAAAGCTGAAAAACATTGAAATCAAAAACCTTTTTTTTTAGACAAATTGTGACTCAGTGTGTGTGCGAGGGATTGCTTGAAATTTTCAGGCTCTGTTCAGCTGCACTGTTTGAACTGCTTCAAGTACAGCCCTGGTCGGCCTTAAAGGTCAGATGTTTTACATTTCCAAAAAGCAAGAATAACTATGTGACAGCTACCAACAAATGAAAAACATTTCTGAAAAATCTGGAGTGAGTGAACTAAAATGAGAAGGAAAAGGAAAAGAGACAAAAAGCTTGTTGCAGTATTTGTGAAGATGATAAACAGGAAAACATTTAAGGTTTATCTCAATATAGGTCTCTACAGTTTTCAAGTTGGCCTGGGTGGCTATAGAGCTAGATGGCTGAAAATGTGATCGTTTACTCATTATGGCAGAAAGAAAACTCAAAATGTTTTTTTGATTTTTGAACATCACTCCCCCATGTGTTTTTTAGTGGAGGTTCAATTTACAATGTAAGTTTATGCAAAATTTATCCTATAGTTTGTATCTGCCAGGATTCATGATAGAAACTGACCAACATCTTCTGGCAGTTTGCTGGGTTAATGATCAATTAAAAATGGAAAAAGGGATGATCAATGCATAAGTTACTTCTCTTGCATTTTGTTGGGCAGTGATCATTAAAAAAGTCTGATATTTCAAAAGACAAGCATGAATGCTAAGAGATCTATTCGGCATAAACTTATATTTCAAATTCGAACCCCGCAAAAAACATATCGAAGAAGGAATTTAAGACAAAAAGGTTACTTTTTTCTAGATGTAATAATGAGTATTTGTTTAAATTTTCAGCCTTTTAGCTCCATTGATGCAGTCTTTAAGCATGGTACATATATAGCCAGACCAACTTAAAAACTAGAGAAACTTATGTTGACAGTTTTGGAGAACAATTAAAAAAAAACATTAGAAGTGTCTGCAAGAGTGCAGGGTACATAAAATTGAATATTTCCATTTTATAAAAAAATTCACAGAGCCATTTCCTTCAAATCCATGATTTCTCCAAAAACTCGAGAAATTGATTTTTGATAACAATTTTTCATAACATTAGATTTCACTTCAATGCAATACAGAGAAAAAAACCCACCAAAAATAGATCTTAAAAAAAAAACCAAAAACGTAAATGTCTTCTGTTTTCAAGATGGACAAACTATTTTCTTTTTCATCCTCATCATTAAAATCATTATTTGTTTGTTGGTATTTTATTTCTTTTCTCCAAGAAATGTAAATGATTTGGCAAACTTTAGGGAAAGATAAGAGTTTGGCAAAAAGCAGCATTTAGATCCTTGAATGGAAAAGTTTTTATCTACACTTGGTTTAAATCCAATGAGATTTCTGTACTTCACTCTGCCGATCTCTCTCTTTCTCTCTCTCTTTCTCTCTTTCTCTCTCTCTTTCTCTCTCTCTCTCTCTCTCTCTCTACCTCATTTCATTTCTTCCTTCATTCATTTATTCTTCCATTCTTTCGTACGACAGGTCACATGCCTCACTCTATCCTGATTTTTACCTCTTCTTTCACTTCATCATCATCATTATCATCATCATCATCATCATCATCATCATCAGCCTTTTAGAAATCCATCATTGGACATAGAACTCTCTATCATGGGCATCACTGAGCCAATAGTTTCCGAATTTATCTAGCTTGTCACACCTTCTTACTTTCTGTCAGCCACAATTTTGCATACAATCTCTTGAATCCACGTAAGAGGTAGCTATTTTCACTTATGGTTGCCTGTTTGTCCACACAATATCTCCCAATAGATCTCCATGAATTTCAATGATAATTTATAGAAGTGTTGGTCAAGGCTAATTTTGAGGCGAATCCAGAAATTTGTTACCTCCCCAGATTCATAGTTATATATGTACTGATTTTCAATTTGTTTTTTGGTGACAATGGCTTTGGCAGAGGTAGGCACTCTCCAAGTGTACACACACACACTTATATATATATGTATATATACAAACACATACAGCGGGCTGAGCATAAGGTATTTCCACATCCACTGGGCATAAATTTTCTTGACTTTTTTACGTGGGGTTAAACCAGCAACACATTATCCAGTTCACCAATTCCCGATATTGTAACTCTGATGACTGAGATAACAGATGCTTTAGCAATAGTGACAAAAAAACACACTGAAGAACTTGAGAAATTGAGTATCGATTCTCCAGGCAACAGAGGGAGCACATGTTGAAGTTCACAAATAACAGAAAAAATCCTTTTTGTCAAGGTATAATTTGCAATACACTATATGATTTACCAAGCGTTAGTTTTGTGTGATATACGTCAGAAATAATGGAAAGACTTTATGCTCATCCTACATCCATAAATATAAAATACTATGAGTATCCATCAAAAATCAACATAGATCAGAGGAAGGACTAGAGTGAACGATATTAATCAAGGAATTAAGCAGCAAAAATGGAGATGAGCTAGACACTTAGCAAGAAGAAATCACAATAGATGTAGCAAAAGGATAACTGATAGGTGTGCAAAAACAGTAAATGTTGTAGGAAAAGACCAGATATATGATGGAGGGATGGTAGAAAGTTGTGCTGTTAAGACATCATAAAAGTTAGTGCAATCACAGTCGTCAGGGAGAGAGATGAGAAAGACATTTGTCCAGCAATGGACTTATCATGGCTGCTGATGGTATATACGCACAGACACCCAACTACTCTTACATATCCATGAGTGCGGGTGCGCATAGACAGAAAATATTGATTTTGGTCAAGTTTTAGTGTGATTTTGAACAGCATCGAAAATTTTGGAGCGGATTAATCATACTATTCAAGGCATACCTATATGTATGTGTGTGTGAGTATATATACATATATATATATATATATATATATATATATATATATATATATATATATATATACATATATATGCGTGTGTGTGTGTGTGTGTGTGCATATATATATATATATATATATACACACTCACACACACACACACACACACACACACACATATATATATATATATATATATATATATATATATATATATATATATATGGAAAGCAATATTGTATGTACATTTCAGAATGACTTACTTTTTTTCCCATTTCCCTTGAAACCTATTATTTAGTATTAGCTTCTTCTATTTGAGGAGGATGGTGTTCGGGGCCTCTGGACAGTTCTAGGAGATTCTCACTAATTATAAGTAAAATTGTGTCTACGTTTTGAGTGTCTGTTCATTCCCATACAATGGCCAATGGCTCAAAGTTTTATCTTTGCCAGACAATGATGCAGATTTTTCTTTTATTTATTGAGTGCCATTTTTTTCATTGTCAAATCAACAATTCCGTTCCTTCATTGCAGTTTCTGAATTCACTTCCTTAATACTCGCTTGGGAATTGTTCTTGGGAACAGATCTTCTTATGGCATTAATGAGATGGCGATGAATTTAGTAAAAACATTTTATGACCACTGAAGATACAGATGATGATTAAACAAGATGATGTTGCTCATCAGTTAATATCAGCATCTTCCTGTCTAAGAATCTGTTGATAGACAGAAATGGGATAAACCAATCTGCCTTTCCCATGGAATTATGGTCTAACTCCAATCCTGGAGTTGACTTTGTTTCTCTACCATAACAAGAATTAAAAAGAACAATCCTCACCAAACTTTAGGGAATGAAAATTAACATTGCCATACCATGATTTGAAATAACAAACAGCTGATTGGTAGTTTTGTCTCTTACTAACTTAATTAAATTGACAAGTCTTACATATGTACAAAAATTTGTGCTAGAAATATGCGAGGGCTTTTTAATTCTAATAAATAAATAGATTATTTGAATTAAAATTTCCTTACCATGATTTGAAATCCGTAGCTGGCTCCCCTACAAACTGAACTAAACTGACAAATCTTACACCTCTAGGGATATTTATATAACAGATATGCAACGGTTTATTCATTCAAATAAATGAATACATTTATACTAAAAATGGTTCTCTAAAATCTTTTCATTTATTATACATATAGTAAAAAGTTGCAGTTAACATCTCCAATCAGAATAGACGTAAGAATTGAGTTTAAATAGGCTTGTTTCTCTTTATGTCTCCACTGAAGAGTTGATAGTAAATACTTATAAGCCTGAATGCTATTCTCTGAATCATAATTCAAGAGAATGTTAACATGATGATTTCATAGACACAGACAGGTGTGAATTATTCAGTACTGATCATTTGAAACTATGGACTCTTCCACTGAATCGAATTGGCTCCTTTTTGAAAGTTTTCAAATCATATCAAAGAAATTCATATGTATATGATATTTTTCTCAGGGTTTTCTTCAAAGCTATAAATTCCCATTGATAGAAAACATAAAATCTTCCAAAGATGATGGTTCTTATTTTTCATGTTGTCAAACTCCAGTCTAAGTCAGGAGTTGACTTTGTTTTTCAATTCAACAAGAGCGAAAACAATCCTTACCAAATTTACAGGAGTCATCACATGAAACCAAAATGATATATGAAATTAACATTCTCCTACTGTGATTTCAAATCATGATCAAGTGATTGGTGGCTTGCTCTCTCACTAACTAAGCTTAACTGGTCTTTCATATCAAATTACCATAGCTCCAAAAATGACCAACCAACCAGCCAGGTAGGCTACAGATTCTTCTCTCCGAGTGAATGTGTGTGTTTGTATGTTTCCAGGTACTCCTGATCAAATTTTTCATGCTACAAGCTTAAAGATTAGCGTGAGTACACCACTAGTCACCATCCAAGAACATTTTTTTTTCTTTTTAGCCTTAGTGGTCATTTTAGGACCAACAATGCCAAAACCTTGGGCTGTTTTTTTTTTTTTTGATGATTTAAAAAAAAAGATGTTTTGGGGATAATTTTAGAAAAAAGATTTATTCAGATGATTTGGGAAAAAGGATGTTTTTTAGATAATTTTTTAAATTATTAGTTCTGGTCCATATGTGGGCTTATATGATTTATTCAAGCAAGGTAGGGATATCAATGAATCTATTAAATATACATATAATACAAAAGTTGCTTTAGTTATCTTGGATAAGAATGGAAGTAGGAGTGGATTTTGGCCATGCAGCAGCCAGGTTTGTTCTTGTAATTGATGTTCTTGTAATGAAGTCAAGTCCTGCCTCCAATTTGGACTGGGCAATGTAAAATCTTCTAATCAGTACAGACAGAACTGAAGAGATAAAACCTAAATCAATAACAGCTGATCAGTTTCTCACAACAAAATCTGTTTCAGTGAAATAAATATAAAATATCATTCAATCATTAGGCCAATTATAAAAGCAGTTCAATAATGTTACAGTAATCATCATTAGGTTTTGAAAAAGCAGATATGGGGGGGGGGAGGACCCTCTGAAACCCCCTCCCTCCAAGGATCTGGGCCTGTGATAGCCATCATCATAATGGTTTGAATAAGCAGGTATTGGGGAATAAGGACCCCCTGAAGCCCCATAAAGCCATCATGATTATGCTGATTGGTTAGTCAGATGAGCACTATTTGCATGTGTTTGATTCTAATGCTCAATATCATGTCAGGTTTTGAAGACACAAGTTCAGCTTGCCTGTAACACCAAGAACCCTGGGGCCTGCCCTGCAAGGCTTTTATGTTTCAACATTGAGTGATCTCAGAACAAAAATTTCCTTGGTGTTATTTGCTGATGTGAAAAAAATATTTGGAAGTTTATTTGTTAAAAGACTGAATTCAAACTGACTGACAAAAAGGGTTTTGTATTCATGTCTCAATAACCATATCAGCATGATTGGAATAGAAGAAAACAATTCAATCAATTTTAGGTAAGACTAGATTTTCAATTAGTTTAGTGTCTGGTTGTAGTGACAGTGATATATATATATATATACACAAATATATACATATATATATATATATATATATATATATATATATATATATATATATAGAGAGAGAGAGAGAGAGAGAGAGAGAGAGAGAGAGAGAGAGGGGGAGAGATAGACGGACAGACAGACAGATAGACAGACAGAGATGAAACACGAGTGAATGTATTTATATATATTTGTCATTTAATTTTTAGTATTGGAACATTTCATATTCATCTCTTGGAGCTGCTGTCAAAATTTGTTTAGTAGAATGAAAGAGAAGAGAAAGAAGAAAGAGATAAAATGGAGAAAAAAGAGATGAAAAACTACCAATCAAAACTGCTTCAAACAAAAATAGAAAGAAAGAACCAAGAAAGAGTGAAGGAAGAAAGGAAAGAATAAGAGAAAAAGATGAAGAGAAAAAGTACCAAATAAAGGAAAGCAGAAATACCAAAGAAAAAGTTTGCAAATCCAAGGAGCAAAGTAACGGCAAATTTGATGCGGAGATAACAAAGATCATTGGCCATGCCTTGCAGCCATCTCTCAAGATTAGAAATGAAATTTCTCCTTATTAGTATTCCTCTCTCAAGTACCACTCAAATGTCTTTGCTTGATGATTGAAATTACTTCTGTTTCTTAAAATCTACTTGACGATAATGGATTCATATAGAATTTCATTTCAAAAACAGATAGAATATTTTAAATCCTGACAACATACATTCAAGATGATTTTTTCCAAAAAATAAAAGAAAATTAAGCATGGCTGCTAACCCACTTCAAACATTTGTTGCAATTTTTGTCTTGTTCACCATGAGGCAAATGAAGATATTCAATTAACTAGTGAAATACAGTTTGAGTCATGATTTGTTTACTCAGACAATTCTTTTGAGAAATCTTTGCACTTTTCTTTTTGGGACATCTAGTCAGATGATTTACTCACTGAAATGTTACCTTTTTTATACTTCAAAATAAGAAAGTGTTCTTCATCTTGAAAGATTCTTGTGCCTATCTCTCTTTGGAAGCTATGATTTATTGTCAACGGAAGTTTCTTACCAATTTTTGATGCAAATTCAACAAGGAAAATGCTCACCAGTTGTCCAAATATCCCTTACCAGAGAATAGAACAGGAAGTACTTACCTACAAAGAAAAAAAAAGAAAGTTGATTAGTTTTAGTACTCAAGTTAACATTTCGAAGGAGTCAGCAAAATTTCATTGACATTGTTTATTCAAAACTAAATGGGTGATTACTATACACTGTTTTCCTCAGACTAATGTCCTTATACTGGTTGTTATAATCAAAGTCATTCTGACTGAGGTGTCATCTGGCCTTAGATGTCTGCTGTATCAACCATATCCCTGCAAACAAAACCCTTGAATACTGTTACAAACAGACGTCAAATAAGGGGAGACACAGAGAAAGGCCAGAAACAACTCTGCCAGTAAAACTGAAAAGTGATTGAGACAAACCTGTCGACTTTGATCCAACACCCGAACAGTACACAAGAGGACTGAAAATAGACTCAGAGGATGACCTTCAGCAACTTTGAACACTAGCCAGAGTTAGAGGAGCATCAAGACTAATAAACAAATTATGTGATGCCCAAGCAGGGACAGCTTCACCCTAGCCAACATAAGAGCAATGATAATACTTTGTTTCATCTTTGTGGTCACACAGACAGAAACCTACCTATACTTTTTATAGAGATGTGTGTGCATATTGATTTTCTAACACAGAATCCTTGCCAATCCCATAATTCATCTTGGTGGAAAGTTTTACACATTCATCATGGTTATCCCCAGCCACACCGACCACAAAAGTTTTATTTTCCAACAAATTCATCACAGGAGAAGGCATTGGCCAAACTGCCACAGATCATCACAACTGTGAGCTGTCAAAATCAATACCATCATATTGTTTTTGGTCAAGATTCATTTTAATTCACTAAGCTGAATAAAAATGGGGGGAAAAAATTTTGGCAGTATATTTTTATGCTTTTGATCCATTAGTTCCTGAAACCTCTTAGGAATGAGTTAGTTTATAGAAAAATAACTTTTTTTAGGATTTACAAGGGAGGGAGGATTCTATTTTGAATGTAGCTGTAATGATATACTGCGTTGTTACTTTCAGTTCGTTGTATGGAAATGAGGCTTTTAAGTGTCTCATTACTTCTCTTGCAAAGGTTGTTATCAAGGTTTCTTTGATATTTTATGATGATTTTTTTGTGCTTTCATTTTTTCTTTGACTCAACTAAAGTCAACTTGAGTGAATCTTAATTTTTTTTTACCTATCTTTTAATTGTAATATTTCAAAGTAGTTCCAAGTGACTTTGAGACATTTTCTTTTCTTATGTAGGTATGAACATTGATTTCAAAGAAAGCACAAAGCTTTTAGAAGTTTTAACTTCAACTTTTGCGGTGAGATGTTCCACACAACACAATAGTGAAGACATAAAGATGTTGATCGTAGCATATCCAGTAACCTGCGTAGTGGTTTCAAGATCAAACCCTTGGTCAGGTAGTGCTGGAAAATCATATTCTGGTTAAGTTGAAGAGGCAGACAAGCAACCTGACAAGGACAAATTAACAAGGAAAAATTAACAGATACACGATATTCCTTCTCACACTCAGCAAAGAAAATCTAATAAGAGTTATCTACACACTGGATTGTTCATGATTTCCAGAAGGCTATCAGCTATGATAGATACCTATAAGGAGCAAGAGGGAACCAACATTGGATTTACAGAAGATCAATGAATAAGTTTCTTGTCTCGCTTCCTTCTGTTGGGCAGTGATCACAAGAAAGCCAGAACTTTTAAAAAGCAAGTGGATACAAACTAACGGATCAATTTTGCAGAAACCTAGATTGTAAATTGAACACCAAACAAAAATCTATGAAGAGGTGAATTTAAATAAAAAAACGTTTTTCCTTGACATAGCCAGCCAGCCAGCCAGCCAAACCAGCTTGAATACAGAAGAAACCTACTTTGACAGTTTTGGATGACTGTTCCTAAGATACTACGTCAATTATTTATAGGTGTGGCTTATTGTAGGGAGATGGGCCACATTAACCCTTCATTGGTTGATGCGCTTCAGTAATTTATCTTTCTGTTCCATGACGACTGACAAGTGGGAAAGATGCCATTCAAACTGTGATATTCATCATCATTGATTGCCCATATAAAAATAATGAGACTGTACCTTAGAGAGCAAACAGGTGTCAGAGATATCATAGCAACCATTAGGAAACATGAACGGCAATTTGCAGGCCACGTTGGAAGATTATCAGATAACTTCTGATTAACTCACAGCATAGATCCTCAAAGTAATAAGTGAAATTGTTGTGTGTTGATTTTGACAAGTTCAAAATGATTAGGAAACATAATGCTTAAGAGTAAAAAAAATGGCAAACTTTGGATGGATAGAAGGATAATTAGAACCTTTAATGTGACACCTGAAGATTGCTATAGTGTTGGTAGCAAAAATATAGATAGGAAGGTTCTTTCGGTCTCTGTGTGTGTTTGTGTGCATGATCCATTTTTTGGGGGACTTTAAAAGATTTAGATGTAACATTAAAACTTAATTATTTTATTATATTATTCACAAGTATAATCAAAATTCTCAAGCTGTCACCTGATAATAATCTAGATTATAATTTGTAACATGTCCATCTGTCTGTCTTACGTATTAATACCAGTGCTACAAAATTTGTGGGTATGTATGTTTGTCTGTTCAAGAATCACGATGGAAACAGAAAACATCAGCTTTTAAGAGAGGAAAACAGTAACCCTATGTGACTGACTGTTGAAGCTTTGTGTCTTTATGTAAGTATGGCAGCTAGAGATCCTATGTAGACAGAACCTGAAAAAAAAAGCCCCAAAACAATCCATCACTAAAGACTATAGGCAATTTGTAAATCTTTCAAATTATTGTGCAAACATACTGACACAGACCACAGCTTTTGGTATACTTTTAGCAAAGTAATGGGTATCTACAAGCAAATGATGAAAGGCATCTTATCCATTTCACATAGAGGAAGTCTGTTTACTCTTCCATTGTTAAAATCTGAAAGAAGCCATTCTTGATAAATGTTTGTTCTAAATTGGCTTTTTCTACAGAACCACTCACTCCTTGGTTACAGCCTGGATTTCTCTGGCTGAAAACTTAAGCCAAATTCTTTGTCAACGCATTACACGCTTGGGATTATCCCAAGAAAATTTATCCATAACAACTGCAAAAACATTTTTCTCCCTCATCTGAAATTCTTTGTTGTGTTCCATCAAATTTATTTCCGTTACTTAAAGGTGAAAACGGATCCAAATGCTCCTAACTGGAAGTGAATGGCATTTTCCCCATAGTTGGAATTAATCTGAAATTTTGTATGGAATGCTTTTAGCTTTGTTTAGTTTTAAAAAAACAAAACGTTTCAAGAGAAAAAATGTTTCAAGAGAAAAAATGTTTCAAGAAAAAGAAATGTTTGTTGATGTGCTTAAATTGTTTGAATTTGCAAGAAGGAGATAAGAAAAATGGTAATTGTCAAATGTTAAAGAAAGCATTTGTTATATTTTGATAATGCAAGTAAGAGGTCCGACTGGCCCAGCCCCTGAAACCTTTTGACTGGCCTAGCGGTGAACAACAAGAAATGAATGAATGGATACCAGCATAGAAAATGCCAATTTGATATTCAAACTGCCTCAATGGTCACAAAATAATTCTATTCAAATATTCTAAACTTGTTATACAAGCCTGAAAGTAAGACCATAGATGCACTAGTTCAAGCTTTAGTACCATTGAGAGTCCCTTCCTTTGATGGCCAATTCCTTTCAAAGCTCCCACCTTTAAAAGTCTTTTCCTCAGAAAGCACCTTCATTCGACACTAATATTGTGGTAAAATGGAATTTTATTCATGAAATTGATATGCATTTGTATTCTGATGAAGTAAAAAAGAATTCCATGTTCTGATGACATAATGATGAAATGTCTCTTAAGTGACATCAGATTCATAGAAGGAGTTGGTGGCAAAGCTGTGCAGAGATGGTGGAGTCATTTGCACTGTCAATTTGACAGTCAGATAGTCAGTCAGTCAGTGACATCAATTACTATTGTAGATGCTAGGGGATCAGAAGTTTTTTTCCCTGATCACGTATTCCATCTGACTGAATGAAAATAGAAGCCTTGTCTTCTGTGGAGTGAGGAGACAAAGAAATAGAGGACAATTATATATATATATATATATATATATATATATATATATATATATATATATATATATATATATATATATATATATATGTATATGCTGCAATGTACATAAGTGATAGGTTGTACATTGTGTGTGTGTGTGTGTGTGTGTGTGTGTGTGTATGTGGCATGCATATTCAATGGATTGAAGATAAAGTATCAAAGTAAAAAGTTTTACAAAAAGAATTTTGATGGTTTTAGTGGGAGATTCTGTTGACCATGTAACTATAATT